>LPNX010276551.1:0-55573 GCA_001517045.1 Pseudotsuga menziesii
AAATTAATTAATTAACTACACTTCCACAATGGTGATTTGAATGGTTCCCATTGATTTATTTTATTTTAAACATTTTGATATAATATAGAGCTTCGCAACGCTCTATGTGTATTCTTTTTCTATAGGTTGATATATGTGTAGCTGGTAGCATATGGGTGCATTACACTTACTACTAAAAAACACCTAATGGCATTGACATCCTTATTCATAGAACAATGATACCCTCATGAGGACATCTTGATCAAGTGAACCACTTAGCTCTTGATGGCTATAATATTACTTTAGGGCCTAATATTCAATACTCCTCCCCTCACCATTCCTAAGGCCGCAAAGTCCCAAGACCCTTACATAGTGCCGTAGATACCATTAAGAATTCGTACATGGTGTTTTGAGGCATGGTTCATGGCCTTGGATGCCTCAAAATTTTATTTTGTGGCCAAATCCATGGTTTTCTTCCTTCCAAGGACCCAAAACACATAGATACTCCTCAAAAGAACTTAATGGTACCAACATCCTCAATCATATGCTAATAATAACATGAGGATGCCATGTTTGGTTGGATAAGGAAACCTTCTTGGCCATATATGGTTAGAAGTTTACTTTCAGACCTAAGGTTTAGGTCTCTTCCCTTGAACATGTCTTAAGCGCCAAGGCCCTAATACCTATACAAAGTCTCATATATACCTCTGCAAAGTCATGCATGGTTCTTTGAGGAATTATTCATGGATCTGGATGCCTCGATAATGGATGCCTTAATGGCTTATTTGGGAATAAAGGCATGGTATTCTTTTGTGGAGAATTTCCAAATCCTTGAGACACACACTACTCAAAACCACCTAATGGAATCAATATCCCCGATCATAGGCCAATGATACCCTCAGGAGGACATGTGATGTTAATTGAGGCAACCTTCTTTCCTTTGGATGTCTAGAAGGATCCTTTAGGACCTAAGGCTCAAGTCTCCTCCCTTAACCATGTCCAAGGCCCCAAGACCCATACATAGTGGCATGGATACCCCTAAGAAGTCATGTGTGATTCTTTGACACATTTTTCATGGACATAAATTCCTTAATGATTTCATTGGGGAATAAGGAATGGTCTTCTTCCTTGGAATACTTCTAAGTCCCTAAGACACATACTTATTGCTCAAAAAACATAATGGAATCAACATCATCAATCATAGGTCAGTGATACCTCAATAGGACATGTGTGGTTGATCAAGACAACTTTCTTGGCCCTTAATGGCCAAAAAAATCCTTTAGGGAATGGGATTCAAGAGTCAATTATCCTCCCGTGACCATGTCCAAGGCCCCAACAATAATACATAGTGCCATGGATAGGCCCCAAAAGTCATGTTTTTGTTTTGAGGCATTGTTCACAGATCTTGATACCTTAGGGGCCAAGGCATGGTCTTCTTCCCTTGAATATTTCCAAGGCTCTCATACACATACACATTACTCAAAATCACCTAATGGAATTAACATCCATAATCATAGACCAATCATACCCTCAAGAGGCCATTTGTGGTTGGTGGAGACAACATTCTTTTCCCTAGATGGATAGAATATTACTTTAGGGATGAAGGTCTAAGCATCCTCCCCTGACCATGTCCAAGGCCCCAAAACCCATATAAACTATCATATATACCCCTAAGAATCACGCGTGGTGCTTTGAGGCATTGTTCATGGACCTAGAGCTAGAATATTACTTTATGGATGAAGGTTTAGATATACTCCATTGACCATGTCCAAGGCCCCAAAACCCATATATACTATCATAAATAGCCCTAAAAAGTTGCACGTGGTACTTTGAGGCATTGTTCATGGATATAGATACCTCAATTTTCTTTAGGGACTAAGGCATTGTCTTCTTCCCTAGAACACTTCCAAGGCACGGAGACACATTCTTATGACTCATAACCACATAATGACACTGACTCATGGTTCAAATATTCAATTTTCATTCATCTTATATCCTCTAAAAACAGACATGCAACCACATCATCGATATTCAATGTGGTGTTATTAGTTTAAATAGAAATGAACATGATATCCCATAAGTCTAGCAAATAACACAACAAACTGATAAATTTCTCCTCCTCAGTAATTTTAATATCCATAGACAACAACTGACTAATCATAGTGTTGAACGCATTCAGGTTCTCTATAACAAAGTCTTCCTAATTTATCCTCAAAAGGTATAGTTTCTTTTGAATAAACTACTTGTTAACCAGATATTTTGACTGGTAAGTTCCCCAACTTTTCCCATAGTTTATTTTCAATGTCTTCTTCCAAGACATTTAGCAATACAAAATATGCTAAACAAAGTTGGATTGTACTCCTTTCTTTCCTTTCGATTTTATACCGATATTCCTTTGACATACCCATAGAAGTGGTTTTGGGGTCAACAACAACCCATTGTTCTCAATCGACAAGGAGTTCCTCCATTTTAAGCTTCCAAATATCAATAGTTTTTCCATTAAACTTTTTAATTTCTATCCTTGAACTATCATCGATTCTCAACTATGAATTAGTCGTCCTAGAACTTGTTAGGAAAATAGGATCGCAGAGCAATAATGTTAATCCCTCTATGATGACACATTACTCCATATAGTGTGGCGCATTACCCCCTATATTTCGGTGCATTACATATTATTTATGTCATATTGGGTCTATTAGGGGTCTATTAATTGTTATTGTACATGTTTGTCTCCCATATATAGGAAGCAGATATTCTCATTTTAGTCATCATTGTGCCGTATCTTGTGTACTCATTACATTGTGTAAGGAGGTTCCTCCCTTGAAGAGGATTTATAATTATTTATGTTCTTCATTGTTAAGAAGTGGATTACTCTCTTCTTGTTTATTTCTACTATTTTTATGTTGTTTATGGGACTTGGTTACATAACATTTGGTATCATAGCTCTTTCCTCGGGACCGGTTGCTACAAAATGAGTCATCTTGGAATTTTATCTACAATTTTTTCTCTACATGCATTCATAGATATATATTTAAAACCCACTTCTAAAAAACTACCTAAATATCTCAAGTCTGACATTCAGATCCTGATCCATTATAGTTTTGGAGATAAGTGTGGAGGAATCTAGGGTTTTTTACTAGTCCAAAACCTAGTCTAAAATAGGCGTTCTAGGGAAAAGGTCGTATCTGAGGCATCCAAGATCCAAATTGAGTGATACAAGTTGAATACAAAATAATACAGACCAAGGTATCTTTGCTAGAAGTTTCAGCTACTGAAATGAAATATTGGACACGCGTCATACCATACAAGTTTGCTCTTATAGAAAGTAAAAAAATAAGAAGCTTTGGGAGATTTGCAATAACCTTTTTTTTTTGCACATCCAAATTAGTTCAGACCTGCAACATTGGAAAGAGGACACATCAAGGTACAAAAAAGTCAAATTTTTAGACCTAGAGTCAAAATTCAAATTTTAACTCAGTTACAAGTAGGTCATAAAACTGTCTTCTAATCAAGGTTTGAAAAAAGGTACGTCATTTTGCATTTGAATAGCTTCGAGTAGAAGGCTATATTTGTGGTGAAATCTAGGGTGTGATATATATTTATTGTTCAAAATGCAACCAAAAGGAAGTAGAAAGAACACACTCCACTCAAACCCCCAGATGGTAAACCCTAGGGTGTGATATATAGTTATTGTTAAAAATGCCACCAAAAGGAAGTGGAAAGAATCACACTCCACTCAAACCCCCAGAGTATTCATTCTCGACATACGATGAAATGGAATGCATATCTTTTAGAGTGTCCAAGTTGGAAGATTTGATTAAAGGAAATGTGAAAATGGATTACTTAGTTAAATTGGAAAATAAGATGTCTAGTAAAGAGCATTTCAAAGGGATTGCTAGTAAAGGGGATCTCAAGGGGATTGCTGGAAAACAAGATATTCAAGACTTGAAGGAATTGATGAAGGATATACAATATAGCTTTATTCCTCATGTATATAGTCACGTCTAGATAAAATTAAAAACAATTGGAGAGTAGGAATTTGGAGTCCTCAAAAGTTGATGATTCACTACAACATCATGGGTTTAATTCAGGTCTAAGGAACTACTTTATCCCCAAGATTAACATGATAAATTTTGATGGAAAGGATCCAATCACATGGATTTTTTAGATGGAGCAATTCTTTGATCTACACAAGCTGCCCACTTTGAAAAAGGTAACTATTGCATCCTTACATTTAGAAACTGATCAATTTGTATGGTACCAATGGCTTTGTGACCGTAAAAGTTATCTATTATCGCTTGGTATATATTCACACAAGAATTGATTGCACATTATAGGGATATAAATAGAAACACATTCTTTATCCAGTTGGTAAATCTCAAGCAAAAAGGTCAAGTTACAGAGCACATCAAGCAATTTTAGCAACTAAGTCTTAGAGAAAAGAATATTTCGAAAGATATATTTGTTAAATCTCTTTACTAGAACTTTGAAAGATAACATTCAACATGAGGTGCGTCTCTTTGAACCATCATCCCTACAGAAGGCATCCATGATGGAAAGGAAGGTTGAAAGTAAAAATATGGAAATGACCACTAGAAAGGCCTTCTCCAACACATACAGAGAAAATAATGTTGCTTCTTCTAAACCACCACAAAGGTTGACACCCCAAGAACTAGATGAAAGAAGAGAAAAAGGATTATGCTTTAATTGTGATAGTTAGTATAGTAAGGGACATAAATGTGGTGAGAAGAAATTACTCTCCATAGATTGTGAAGAGGAAGAACAAAATAAGAGGACGCATCTCAAGATGAGACTACTTTAGAATAAATAGAAGAGGCTACTTCAGAAGAAATTACTCCCACCATATCTTGTCATATTGCATTGGCTGGAATTAGCACTCCTCAAACTCTCAAGATCAAAGGATACATCAAAAATAAGAAGGTAACAATGTTGATTAGTTTCAGTAGTACTCATAATTTCATTCGTTGTAAATTAGTCAAAGTTCTTAATTGATATGTATATCCAACACCAGATTTTCAAGTAATGATTACAGATGGAGGAACTATAAATTGCTTAGGGAAATTCCATAATATAAATATTACTATGGGGGAATATGTATTGAATAGTCTAATGATTTCTATCCCAATGGGTGGTGTTGATTTTGTCTTAGGTTTCCAATGGTTACAATCATTGGCAACAATGGATTTTAATTTTCAAAAAAATTTCATAAAATTTTCATGGGAAGGAAAAGAATATGAGTTAAATGATCACAAGAAAACCAAGAAAGGTGATAACCTCTAATGGTATGGAAAATTTTTTGAAAAGGGGACATCAAGGTGTGGTTGCATAATTATGCTCATTGGGATGTTCAAAGCTCAAAGTTCCCTATTTCAGCATATCCCCAAAGGGTTATTAATAATAATTTCAATGTATTTGAAGATATTCCCAAAGGTCTTCCACCAATTAGAGACTTTGATCATGATATCCACTTAATTCCAGATGATGTTCCTCCTAACATCATACCTTACCGATATCCTTATAGCCAAAAGAGTGAAATTGAGTGTATGGTTGTTGAAATATTAGAGGTTGGCATAACTAGGCCTAGGAAAATTTCTTACTATGCACCAATTGTAATGGAACGCAAGACAGATGGATCATGGCATATGTGTCCAGATTATAGAGAGCTCTATAAGATCTTCATTAAAGATAAGTTTCCCATTCCTGTTATTGATGATCTGTTAGACGAATTACATGGATCAGTTGTCTTCAAAAAGTTGGATCTTCGTTCCGAGTATCATCAGATTTGAGTGAAGGATGGAGACATCCCCAAAATGTCAGTTAGAACTCATTAAGGTCACTATGAATATTTGGTCATGCCATTTGGTCTCGCAAATGTTCCTTCCAAATTGTGTTGGTTTTCTTTGATGATATACTAATCTATAGAAATTCTTGGGAAGAACATGTTAGCAGGGTACTAAAACTACTAAAGGAGCAAGAATTGGATGCAAAACCCTCAAAATGTTTATTTGGGATAAAGGAGGTAGACTATTTGGGTCATATTGTATCTCATGAATGTGTCAAGGTAGACCCTAACAAAATTAAATCCATGATGGACTGGACGACTCCTAAATCCTTGAAGAATATTCAAGGATTCTTAGGTCCAATAGGGTACTACCGCAAGTTTGTTCAGAACTATGGAAGAATAAAAAATCCTCTAACATCATTACTCTATAAATATGCATTTTCTTGGACTCCAGAGGAAACTCAAGATTTTCAACAACTCAAAAAGGAAATGTGTAAAGATCATGTTTTGGTGACACCAGACTTCACAAAAACCTTTATTGTGGAATGTGATGCTTCAGGAAATGGAATTGGAGTTGTACTAATGCAAGAAGGATGCCCTCTTCCCTTCACAAGTCATCCAATCAAGGAAACTAACTTACAAAATCCCATTTATGATAAGGAAAAGTTGGAAATACTACATTCCTTGAAGCAATGGAGACCCTACCTTATACAGAGACATTTTAAGGTCAAAAATAATAATGATAGCCTTAAATGATTCTTGGAACAAAGGCTATCTTTAGAAGAGAAACAAAAATGGGTGACAAATATGTTGGGATATGACTTTCAAATCATATACATAAAGGGGAAGAAAAATATTTTCGTGAATGCACTCTCTAGGAAAGATGAGGATGTTGAATCATTACTCTATGCTATCTTGATCATCCAACCATATTGGATAACCGAAGAAAGTGTTATTAGGGAAAGTGTTCCTATGGTTGGGGTCGAGGCCACTAACGTACTAGGGGTATAAAGTCTGATAGATAACACTTTGCAAACATGAATTAAATAAGGTTGAAGGGTTAGAACGGCTCATACCTTACAGACTAAAGGTTGATCTAAGATTTCTCTATCCCTCTTATTTCTCTCCAATCCAAGAGACCTGCAAAACAAACTTCAAACCTTCATCAAACCAATTTGACCACAAAAGGAGATAATATTCAATATAATATGAAACCCTATCTTGATAAACATAAACATGTGATCATAAACAGAGATACAACACCTATCATGCACTGATATGGAAAGGAAAGAGCATCAAATATTTATTAATCAATGGAAGAAGTATAATATATACCTTCTCCTCATGTAAGGCCCCTCATGACACCTTCGATCTGGATCTCATGCTTCTCTTCTCCAAGAATCTCAGCCTCCAAGCTCTGTAACAAAGGGAGATTACATCTATGGAAAAGGTAGGGGGGATGAGAGTCCCAATTTCACCAGCATAACACTATCAAAGGCTAATTCCCTTTGATGGGCCCTTATCCCTCTCTGATATACTATTATGAAGTGTTTGGGTCGAATAGGGATCATTTACAACTGAAGGAACAGTTCCAAAACCACCCAAACCACCCAAGCTTCGATATTTTTTTTCTTTTATGTTTTTCTACCACTTCAAGGTATAGACACGGGTTTACTAAAGCAAATTCATGAGGGAAATGTAGCTTTCCTTAGGAAAACTCATGAATGGGTTAGAAAATCCATTTTTAGGGTATTTCCAAGCATTTTCAAGAGTTGATGTCTTCTAGAAAGTTGTTCCTTAGTATGATAGCTTTCCAATGTTCCAGAAAATAGGTTAAATGGAGTTGTATAACTCCATATATGGCCCTTACATCCACAAGTGTCCTTTGAGTGACTAACAATAGCTTTCATGAAGTGTCATCATGTGATGAAAACATGTAAAAGTCGTCACGGATGAATAAGTGCCATTTTGGGCTATAACAGATTCCCCCTAATGTATGAGTTTGGAGGGGAAGATGATAGTCGAAATACATAATAAAAAGGAAACGATTGAGATGACGAGTCAAAGAGACCAGATGATCCAAGATCATAGGCTCGAACAGAGGTACTTGAAAGAGAGATAAATGTCAGACAAAACTGATCTCCAAGACATACATGTCCATGTACAAATGATTTCCATAAAGATACAAGGTGGATCCAACATGTGTATAACTGATGTAACTATCATGGTTGCATAATATGCAAAATGGCTCCATATCAAATCTAAAGGATTCATGGTCACAAATGAACAAGGTGGATCCATGCTTACTAATCGATCATATCCATAAGCATACAAGGTGGATCTATGTCTCAAAAAATGTCATATGAGGTATGACAAGGTCTTGCACAACTAGCACTACAACAAATTTAACTTTTAGGGGTGGCTATCTTCCACCTCCAAAATTCACTTTTGGGGGTGGTTTTGGCTTTGGAGATAGTCTTTACAAAACCACCCCTAGTAGCACTGATGCTAAAAAAATTTAATTTTAGGGGTGGTTCTGGAAGAGATCAAAACCACCCCTAAAAGTCACTTTCCCCCCCAAAAAAAAGTGAATTTTGTTCTAAACCCTCCCCCCAAAAGTCAATTTTAAGGGATGTTATAAACCCTTCTCATAAATACCTATTGGGGTGGTTCCAACCCCCCCCCCCCCCAAATTCCTTATTACAAACATTTGGGGGCAGTTACAAACCCCCCTCGTAGGTACCTATAGGGGTAGTTTTAAACCCCTCTCATAGGTACCTATGGAGGAATTTCGAAACCCCCCCTAAAACTCTTTACAAACCTTTGGGGGAAGCTATAAACCCCCCCCATAGGTACCTACGGGGGTGATTCAAAACCCCCCTTAAAAGTATTTATTAGAAATTTTTGGTGGTGGTTATAAACCCCCCTCATAAGTACCTACGGAGGCAATTCAAACCCCCCCCTAAAACTCTTTACAAACCTTTGGGGGTGTTTATAAACCCCCCTCGTAGATACCTACGTAGGCAGTTCAAAATCCCCCCTAAAACTCTTTACAAACCTTTGGGGGTGTTTATAAACCCCCCTCGTAGATACCTACGTAGGCAGTTCAAAATCCCCCCTAAAACTCTTTACAAACCTTTGGGGACGGTTATAAACCCCCCTCGTAGGTACCTACAGAGGTAGTTTGAACCCCCCCCTAAAACTCTATACAAACCTTTGGGGGCGTTTACGAACCCCCGTCATATAAACTTACAGGGGGGGTTTGAACCCCCCTCGTTGTAACATACAAGGGAAATTTTGAACCCCCTCGTAGTGACATATGAAGTCAGTTTAGAACCCCCCTCATAGCCATAATAAATCATAATAAAATATATTTTATTTAAAACATCAATATTGCAATATCATTAGGGAACGAAGGAATTGAACCTTCAACCTCTTTCTTGTAAAGCAGGTGCTCTACCATTGAGCTAGAAACCTTTAATAATTGGGGAAAGGGGAAATATTAACACCAAGATTGCATCATTTGTAATTCTAAGAAAATTCTAATAATCCCAACATTGTTTCTGACTCAATATACCTAAGAAAGTAGTCTGAGCGGCTCTGACCTTATTTAGATATATGTTAACCACTTCAAATCGTATGGCTCGGACCTTCTTTAGATATATGTTAACCGCTTCAAATCCTATGATTTAATCAAGATAATGTATATTTATGCTTGGAAATTCACATTTAGAATATGAAACATATAATATGGATCCAATTGACCTCAAGTTGGCAGTAAAAAATAAGAATATTATGCCACCCAGGTAGACACTCGGTTTGCTTGATTATGATCATGCCACTATAAAACACACAAAGTAATATCAAATAAATGTGTTTTGGAGCTTTGTAGATTTGAATCTTATGTTGTTTTATGACAAAAATTTGTATAAAATTTTACCTTTTCTGTAGCGGACTTAAGCTGGGAAGAATAGGGGGACTGGTGCAATCAACTATGGTTGAATTATAGTTGCAGTTATCTATTGTATAAGATGATTTTCTTCACAGATAGATCGAATACATAAATATTTTTTGTCATTATTTCTATGCTACTGCATTTTGTTGCTAGGCAGTTGGTTCATCCTTATTTCAATAAAAAAAACCCAATAAGGACATACATGCATCATATTTCTCATTAATTTTCAACCAATATATCCTCTATGGGGTTACTATCATCTGCAAGCATCAAATTATTAAACTTCTTTCTCAATATTTGACAAATCTCAACCAAAACATGTGCAAATTAGGATCCTTCAAGATGTTCGACATAGCTAACATCCCAATGCTCACAAAATTCCTTGATCAAACCCAAGTCAAAAATATCTCTCTTGGACTACAATCATATAAGCTCTCACTCACAACAATGCTCAACCTATTCCATCAATGGCATATCTCCCCCAATGTGGGGCATAAAACCAATCTAATGCATCATCTTCCAAGGAACATACAAACATTTTCATCACAACATCCTCATGGGCAACATTGAATATTGAAATGAATTCAATGAAAGATGTAACAAGTAGTACAACTTAGTCAGCATGTTCTGAGAAGTTTTGAATGTGCTTCTACCAATATGGAACAAAGAATTGATTCAAATTCCCTGGAATTCCCAAGAAATCTAATGGATTGAACCACTCTTTAATCCATGATTCTTCTAAAAATGCCATACTTGTTAACTTCAATAGTCAATGTGACAAACTGATATGGAATTTGAAAAACATATAACCATCATACCTCTTTTCAGTACTAGTGGAATTGCCAAGTGAGGTTTCAAATGTCTTCAAGTATGTTGGATATAGAATAAGGAGATGTCATTCACAACATGTCAATGGATAAACAAGGGATCATTGTGGAGAATATTTATGTAGAAACTAAGGAAAACTTTACATAGGTGTGGTGATATTTGACTTCATACAAAGGATTTTGGTTGCTGATATGAATAGAGTTTTGGAAGCAAAGGAAAATGTGATGGCACTTCATGTACTTAATAGATTATATAGGGTGGATTGGGATTGCTCTAGATTGACCAATGGAGATGAACAACCTATGGAGAGATTTCACTATTACACCTAGAAATTTGGAGTGCCTGAATGGGACACTGCCAAGAGTGAGTCATGGTTTTATAGTTGGATAAAGTGGAGGAAATAAAAGTGCAATAACTCTGAACTAGGAGAATCTGAATTTTTTAAACAAGGGATTACGATGTGGAGCATCCATAAATCCTTCCAGACACCCTGAAGGTTCTAGAAGCCTGAACATAGATACATACAGTTTGAAAAGGGCACCCACTCCCGATTTTAACTCGAAGTTTACTCTTTCTAAACAAACCATGCTAGCAACTTAAAAAAAATAGTTACATAATCACAAATCCGTTACTTTTCGCAAGCACAAATCACAAGCAGCTCACCCCTGAAACCTCCTGACAAATCGTTATCATCGGTACCATCCCTACTATACATTTAAATATTCCTCGAAGCTTTCAGCAAATCACTTTGATACTATATATAAATTAAACATAAGATACGCAAATCCTATGCTCTGTAAATTGTTTCTACAAGATACGCGAACAGTCCGAAATAAGTGCTACTCAAAACAACCACTATAAATTACACTAAAATATATCAACACAAATAGTTAGAGAATATAATTATAACTCAATTAGGTCACTATAAACACTTGCTACTACCTTTATTAATTATGTACATAAAAAACTGCTATAGAAAAATAACCTTCAAACTGCTAACTATTAGACTCAAGACTCACTTATTGAATCCATACCTACTAATTCCTTCTCTCTTATAGGATTAATAATGGTATACTAAGGTTTACAAGATAGTTTTTCATGTGACTCAAACTTAGAAATACAAATTGTTTTATCCTAAGTCAAACCCAAAAATACAATTTACTAAAAACTAAACTCAAGCTGAGTCTTTAACTGGCAGACACAAGTGTGCATGCATGCCTCTAATATTAACAGGTGTTGGCACATGCCTTGACTGAGGATATCTGGAAGGAGAATTCCTGCACCGTCTCCCTCTATAAAACAAGAGAGATGCACCTCCTCCTCAAGAACTGTAATTCATCCTCTCTAGCATCTACGGTGCTAGTGAACTGGTGCTCTAATCTGATACTATAGAAAATTGTCCAAGGTACACTTCACTAACACACAATCCCCTTATCATCCTATAGAAAGTGATATTTCCCCTTTTGTACAAGGCCTTGGGGATTCTCCATGCATGGCCTTAATCTATGCTAATGGGTTTACCAGAGATCAAACACGTGAACTTCAGAGCATGGAGGGACTTTAAACCCTTCCCGATAGCCAAATTGTTATACTAAACCTTCTTCCGCAACCCAAATTATTCAATTTTTGGGTTTCTACAACTATCTGTTCCACCTTCCAACTTTTTGCAATTCCAATCTTTATGCACACTCCCTTCCACAATGGGATTTCCGCATTCACCTTTTCTGCAACGCGGACGAAAATCAAAAAACTCACTTGTCCAATTTTCGAACTCATGCACTTCTGCATTTGTAATTCTCCGTCCTCCTACACCTTTCCAAACTTCTCTTTCCACTATGTGGAATGTGGAAATCAATCTTCATTCCAACTTATTTTCAAATTTGGGTTTGTTACATTTCAACTCTTCCGCACCGTCGATTCTTTGCAGCCTCACTCTCGACCGTTGATCTATTGTGGATTTCAGATATTGAACTAACTTTGTTGATCCGTACTTTCTCTTTGCAAAATTTGATCATGACTGTTGATCTTCTCCAATATCTATCTCCACCGCACGATATTAAGTTATGTGGGATATTGGCTTAAGTTTAACTCAACGCATCTTATATTTGTGGAATCAATTTTCAGCTATGGGTTTTCTCCATCCACGATATCAACCGTCCAAGCTTGCACATGCTTATATGTAAGTTTTCATCGATCCTTGTAGTGATCGATCTGCAAATCCAAAACCCCGCAACAAGGTTACTCTATACACACTTCTCATTTACAAAATCCTCAATCGATTGTTCACCTAATTCTCATTCGATTGATCAGAAAATTGATCAATTAATCTTATTTCTCTTCCTCTTAAAAGCCCTAAATTCACACACGGGATTAACAACTATTAACAAATATTTTAATCTAGCATTCATACATATGCTTATGAAATCACTCATTCAGACAAAATTACATTTACACACAAAGATATGCCAAAATAGGATTTCTTCATTCACACAATGAAACTGTACATCCATAATTTTCTCAGAACCTGTGTTCTGATATCCTTAGGCCAAATACATCTTTAATTGGCCTTACTTGATTCCTACAAGTCCTACTAACCTCTATATCTCTGTCTCTATTAATCCTATTCTCTTTGTCTTATGTCTGTCTATGCCTTATAGGCTTACATATTTATACACAAAAGGATTTATGAACCATTTTGGTTCAGATCCTCAATACACTCAATGACATGCTTAATTAACTCAAGTATCAAACCTATCCTATGACTCATTGCCACTAATTGAGGACTTTGTTACATGATTCAGCAAATGACCCAATGACTCACTCATCCACTTAGTGACTCACCTAATCAATCACCATCATCTAGAATCATATACTTTACATAGGTTTAATTACAAAATAGTTCAAGGACATATGAAATGAATACCCCTTCTAGGTTTGATCCAACATTGGACTTGTATTTTGGATGGAGACAAGGATGCTCCTGCATCAAATTCCCCAGGAAGAAATAAATGTGACCTCCTAGTCATAAAATTCCATCTTCATTATGCCTAGATCACAAACTTTTTTCTGAAGTTGATCATCCATCTCATCATGTTTTTTTGTCTTTGTCATCTTCAATCCTCCTAGTTTCCAAGTTTTCTGTTGCAATGCTCCACTAGCCTTGCTTCTGCAATATTCTTTTGTCATTTGTCCTTTCTTGTTTCTTTGTTTCTTTGCTCTGCTAATGAAAATCCTCATTCTTTCCTCATGCCTTCTTTGAAAAATATTCACCATCAGCATCCTTAGTTCTTCAATTTCCATGTCCAATCTGTCCTTTGGCTGGTACACATGCATCTTCTTCTCTTGAAACTGTTGTTGTCCTCTTGACTCTCTGCTACTACCCACTAAATTACAAGATAATCTAGTTTTTTGACCTTCTATTTTTCTCATACTGTAATCAAACATTATGCAAACATCATTATCAATCCTTGGATTGATCAACCAATCTTCTAACATCTCTAACTCTTCATCATATTTTTTGAGGTTAGAAAATATTCCTTTGTCTTTATTAACCAACTCTGCAACAACAAGTTATTTTATATAATGATCACCCTTTTGAGACAATATAGTCTCTTTATGTGTCATTACATATGTCTTCCCCTATCTGTCAGCAACACCACTATCCAAATATGCAAGTGTTCTCTTTTCTTTATCTCCACGAGACCATGTCATCTCGTCCTTCAATCCCAGAACAAACTTCTGGCTTTGGTCCATGTCAAGAATACATGGATACTTTCCTTCTTCTTATTTTACCTCTGGAACAACCTCACAAGGTTCATCACATGTTATTCTTGCAGATATACACAATTCATTAATTTCAAAAATATTGAAATTTTTATCTCCCATTGACCTTCTTATCAGCATATCCTTTTTATGATATGAACTCTCCCAAGAGTTCACGATACTTTCAGCTAGTCCCTCTTCTACGTAATCTTTTTCTAAGATGATTTTATGTTCTACTTCACAACAGTGAACATATTCTTCTTTCAATGGTCTAATTTTGATTTTTCCTTTCTTCCCCAAAGCATCCATCCTATGCTTCACAACCTGCATAGACACATCATCTAAGTGTGCTTCAATACTTGCAAACACACACCAATAATTAGTTTCAATAACATAAGAATCTGAAGTCCCTATTGATATTTACTCTGGAATACCCCTATTGTGTTGGGATGAACACAACATCATATCCTTTTCAACATCACCTACTTCTTCGGACTTCATGACATTCCAAGGTGACTCTTTAACTCTCTCCTTCATCATAATACAATCTTGATTCTTCCTTGTAGAAATGTATATGCACATTCTTTTTCTTCCTTTATCTTCATATCATCTTCAACTGACGGTGTTCCTCCATTAATCAACTCATCAATGAGTTCCTTTTGCTACAATACTTCAGACCTTTCCTCAATTGAGAGACTTTCTTCATCATATTTTACTTCATCAAATTTTAAGACAGTTTCAAAAGATTTCCCATCATTTGCAACAAAACCTGTAATCACAAACAAATCATCAGTCTCAAAAAAGTAAGACCCTTTGGTCTCATTCAGCCTCACAATCATCTCCTCCATAAGTTGATCTGTACTATTTACATAATTCATGAGACTCTCAATTAGTCTCTCTTTTTCGGCTTCATCATCTTCTCCAAGCAAAGGACCTTGTTCAGGTTTACAATATGAAACCTCCATTTCAGATTCAAGTTCTCTGATTTCTTTCTTCAATCTAGCAAACATCTTTTGTTGTAGCTTCACCTGTAGTGAATACCATCTAACCTCCCTTTTCATGACCCAACCATACCTCTGGTTCTCTTCTTCATCAGCTTGCATATGCTTCTCAAAGCACAAAACGTCTCTTGCTAACTCTAGCAATTCTTTGTTACATCCTTCTTGACTATCTTTCTGCTTTCTTCTACTATGGCTTTTCACTGAACCCTTGCAATGACCTTCAGTAGTCATTTTTTCTATCTTCTTCTCCTCTTTTGTGAACTTCATCATGTTCACTTGTGGACTTTAACTAATCCTTCACCTCCAACAAGTCTACATACTTGTCTTCTATACCTCAACAAGCTATATCTCCTTGAGCTTGTCCTTTTGGTATCTTTGGTCCTCTCACTAGAACTTTTAGAGCATCTCCTTTTCTCTTCTTGGCTTCTGCAGGTCCACTCCTCCTTTTTGATAACATGCACTAGTCCTCTCTTGTCCAACCCCTGTTGGATTTCTCAGGTTCTTCCATTGATTTCTCTTTCGTCTTCTCAAT
This sequence comes from Pseudotsuga menziesii, assembly GCA_001517045.1. Classification (NCBI taxonomy): domain Eukaryota; kingdom Viridiplantae; phylum Streptophyta; class Pinopsida; order Pinales; family Pinaceae; genus Pseudotsuga; species Pseudotsuga menziesii. Next base: position 15,861 of record LPNX010276551.1, read on the forward strand.
AAATTCTCTGTTATTTGATGGTAATAAATTCATATAAACATAGTTAAAATGTTAGTTTTTCAACATTAAGCTAGCATTATTAGGATCTTTAACTGAGAGAATAACAAGCACAGCAATCAAACACAAGAAACAATGAACATAGTGTTTTTCCTCGAGGAAACCATAAATGGAGAAAACCCTGCATCTTCCTCAAAGATAGAATCAGCACCAAAATAGAAAATCCCAAAATAGTAAGTGATCTCCCGACATCAATAACCTTCTTCTTATCTAGCCCCAGTGTCTTCTCCTTGCTCAACTATGCGCTACACTTGAGTGTGTATGTGATGTGTGCTAAATAGAGAATTCACATCTCTATTTATACTGCTTCTTGGCATGACTAAAACCCTACTAGGTCTGACTTCACTAAGTGAGTCTAATAACCCTAGTGCCCCGAAACTGTGGGGACTTTAACCCTTAGACAATAGGAGGGTTACCCACAATGACTTGACATTACTTGTTTACATTATATATCCTCCCAATCGAAACATCAGGGCATGACATCATGACTCAATTACATAATAGACACATCCTAGAATAAGCATTGGGTTACAAGACATAAGATACAAGATGAATAAATTCCAAAGTTACAAATACATCAACACTCCTTCTTAACTAGGAAGGTATTATTTCGACACAATTTCCAGCACTGGTCTTCTTCTCTGTATCGACTGGATCATCTCGTCATCTTCAAGTCTTCAAGTCTTCAAGTCTTCGAGTCTTCTTCGTCTTCAAGTCATCTTCTTCTTCAAGTCTTCTTAGTCTTCAAGTCTTCTTCTACTTCAAGTCTTCTTCATCACGGGATCTGCATCATCATGACTACTAGATCATCACTGCTAGATCGTCATCTCATTTGGATCATCACTCGATCTAGATCGTCATCAAGTCTAGATCATCTTCACATCTAGATCATTACTTGATCTCGCTCATCATCGAGTCTGGATCATCATCACAACCAGATCGTGACTTGATCTAGATCGTCATAAAGTCTGGATCATCATCACATCCGGATCATCACTTGATCTGGATCATCATCAAGTCTAGATCATCATCACATGCTATCTCAGAATGTTTCTATCTTGATTCTTCTCGTTACAAGAAGTTCTACAGAGTCAATCCTGTAGGCCTACCCTTCATGTAGGCCTTTATCAGCGCTTATATCTGACACTTAAGTCATAATGGTCGACCGATGATCTAGGAGGATATTGGTGGCCACCCACCTATTCCTCTTGGACTCCCACCATTGTTTCTTTCAATTTTTCAGTTTCCTTAATTGTAGCATAATTTACTATTTTTGGTAGTTTTCGGGTCCTAAACTTCCAGAGCCGTTTTAAGGCCCTAAACGACGTTTTTTCGGCATCGAATGGTACAACAAATATGAGTCTGTTCCAAACTTGATATTTTTTGCTTTTGGATATAGTCCTTAAACAGATCTTTCTAACGATGTATCATGCACGTCAAACGGCCGTAGTATGCTAAAGTTACGACCCTAGGAAATTGATGTACCAAGTTACCCAACGGGGCCCACATTAAGGCGGTTCACCTCCTAGGGTTAGGTTTTTGGATGTGTATGGTTTCCATTGTTTCTCAATAATATATAGGCCTTCGAGCCTCATTGTAACATAGAGAGTTCAGCGGATGTAGCTGCCACATCTCTTTTCAGAGCTAAGCTACCAGCACTCTAGCTAGTTTATTTCCATTCTATATGTAAACCAGTTTTAGTTATTGATTAAAGAAATGAAGCATTATTTCCGTTGCATATTGGTTTCTATGGTTATTTGTGTATTCTGTTGTGTTCCAGCATAAATCCGGATCAGTGGTATCAAAGCAATCTGCTCTTTCTCAATCCTTATTTGCATGTCCCCAATGAGGGCGAGGTATAAAGAGTTAGGGCTTGATTTGGTTGAATTTTTGCAAGATCAGCCTCGCAAATCCCGACAGCCACCCATGGGGGAAAAAAAGAAATACGAGGGCACAGAAGATCTTATCAAAATTTTGCTTGAGGAGGCCCTTGAAAAACAAAGGAACGCGATGATGGATAACTTCACCCAAATCCTTCAACGACTTCCCACTGGCGGCGCATCTGCATCTAGTAGCCAATCTGGAGGCGCAACCCCTTTTAAGGTACAAGTAAACTTCGGCATTCCCATATTTGATGGTCGAATAGATGCAGATGCTATAGATAGATGGTTGAATCTATTAGAAGGATATTTCTTGGTTCATGACTTTTCTGACCGAGAAAATATTACTTTTTCTCTACTCAAAGCTGCCCCCATGTCAAGGACTGGTGGGAAACCTACTATGAGACAAAGGACAAGGAGGAACCCTCTCTGTTCTCGGCCGTACCCACTTGGAATTCTTTTCGAGATGCCATAAAGGGACAATATTATCTAGTGGGGAGCTACAAGGACAAGTACATCCAATGGACTACGCTACGGCAGCAAAGATATCAAGATGTGCATGAGATGATGAATCTGTTCCATACCCTGTGCACCAAGTTGGGTATCAAAGATTCAGAGAAACATTTGGTGTTGAATTACCGCAGTTGTCTACACAGATACATTCAGGAGGAAATGGAGTTCCTCGACATCTCCTCGCTTGGTACGGCATATCGGTATGCTGCCAAAATTGAGCAAAAATTCAAACAGAAAAAGCGAGACTTTGGATCTGCGAATCAAAAGCAAGGGAAAGGTGCCCCCAAACCACATAACCAAGGACACAGCCAAGCCATGGTGACTCAAGAAAACTTGCCAAAGCCGCAAGCAAAGAGCAACACTGCAAAGTTGAATAAGGAAGTGGGAAAGTGGTGTGAGTTCCATGAGATCCCCACTCACAACACAAGTGAGTGTCGAGCTAAGCAGTCACTGGTGGCTGAGATAAAGGATTTTGAATCAGATGCATAGTCCGACACTGAATCAAAACCCGAGAAGGGGAATGACATAGGGAAGAAGATTATCGATGCAAATCCCAACGCCACCGTTGCCACCACGAAGATCCAAAAGGAAGAACTAGAAGATTCAGAGGAGGAGGAGCGTCTTTTCCACTCCCAGATGTGGGTAAAGGGTTCCCCGCTATAGTTCATTGTTGACAGTGGGAGCTAAAAGAACCTGATTTCAGTAGAGGTTGTGAAGTAGTTGGGTTTTCCAACCACAGCACACTAGCAACCATACACCATCGGGTGGCTTCACCAAGGATGAGATCTCCATGTCAGCCAGCAGTGCTGCCTTCCCTACAGCATCAAGCCCTTCACCGATGAGGTATCATGTGATATTGCTCCTCTTAATGTTTGTGATGTATTATTAGGTCAACCATACTTATGGAAGCGACATGATGTGTATGAGTCCCAGCCTCACGCTGTTATTATTATGTTGGGAAATAATTTGTACAGGATGCTAGAGGTACCACCCCTTGCCATTGTCTCTTTGGTTAATGCAAAACAATGCAGTAAGCTCATTTCCAAAACCGAGTAGTTTTTTTTCTTGATGATCTACCCTCAGGGAAAGAAGAAGATCATGGCCACAACCTCCAGACAGGGCCCCTCCACACGACAACAAAAAATGGACAAGGTCATGGAGGAGTACCGGGACATATTCACCTCACCCACCAGGGTGCCTCTCCACTATCAGGTCAAGCACCCCATCGATCTAAACCCAGGTGCGCCGCTTCCCAATGGACTAATCTATCAATGCTCTGTTCTAGAGAATGATGAAATCAAGAGGCAAATTTAGGAGCCACTATAGAAGGGTCGCATTCGTCCAAGTTCATCGCCCTATGGGAGCCCAATTGTGTTGGTACAGAAGAAGGATGGGACTTGGAGACTTTGTATTGACTATTGGGCGCTGAACACGATCATTGTCCGAAATAGGTACCCGATTTCATGGATCGTTGACCTCTTGGACCAGCTTAAAGGGGTGAAATATTTTAGCAATATCGACTTAAATTCTAGGTATCACCAAGTATCGATCGAACCGACCGATGTATGTAAGACTGCCTTCAAAGCCAAGGAGGGCCTTTTCGAATGGTTGGTCATGCCTTTCGGGCTGACGAATGCTCCTACAACCTTCATGAAACTGATGGACAACATCTTGCGGCCATTCACCAACTCATTTGTAGTAGTGTACTTGGATGACATCCTGATATTCAGCCAGACTTGGGAAGAGCACCTCCACCACATCCGACGGGTCCTCCAAACATTGCGGCAGCACAAGTTGTGTGCCAATTTGGACAAGTGCACTTTTGGCATGACCCAAGTTCAGTATCTGGGATACATTATTGATGAGTGTGGGGTACATTTGGATCCAACCAAGATCCAAGTCATTCAGGATTGGCCAACCCCAACTACTCTAACAGAGCTTCTCATCTTTCTAGGCCTTGCTAATTTCTACCGCAAGTTCATGTTGGAATTATCTCATATCACTTGGACCTTGAGTCAAGTCACCAAGGGAGGAGTGAAAGAAAAAATATTTTTGTTGGAAACTCAGTAAAAGGCATTTGCAAAATTGAAACATCGCCTTTGTTGTGCCCCAGTGCTCACATTACCAGACTTGCAACAACCATTTGAGATCGAGACAGATGCCTCTGACTATGCTATTGCAGTATTTCTTAATCAACAAGGGCATCCAGTGGCATATCACAGTGAGACACTGTCCGACACTGTCCGCAAATATCCCACTTATGACAAAGAAATGTATTCCATTGTACAAGCTTGCCGACAATGAAAGCATTACATTTTGGGGAAGGAAACGATCATCCACATAGACCACCGACCCCTACAGTTCATGTAGGCACAAGGTAAGTTACAGAACAATCACCATCAAAAGTGGTCCACATATCTACAACAGTTTCATTTGAACATCAAGTACAAGAAGGGAAGCATCAATAATGTTGCAGACTGCCTCAGCCGACCACCGATCATGGCGATAATGACTATGCTCAACTCTTGTGGACACGAGACTTCTGATTGGTCGCTTCTCTACAGGAGCGATCTAGAATTCATCCACACATACCAGATGCTCCTGGAGGGAAACCAAGTTCCAAAATTTCACCTCCAGGATGTACTACTATGTCACATGGGACACCTTTGTGTTCCTTCAAGCGAGCATGCCAAGATGATTTGGGAAGCGCACTACAGTCAGGTCGTTGGGCATTTCAGGGTCGAGAAAAAAGTGGTAGTACTGCAGAAGTATTTATATTGGCCGAACCTTTGACATGACATCAAGAAGTACATCCAATCATGCACTGCCTACGCCATTGCCAAACCATCCATCAAGAATTAAGGCCTCTATACTCCATTGCCTACTCCCTATTCAACCTTGGGAATCCATCTCCATGGATTACATGTCAAGCCTTCCTTCTACTAAGCACATCAATGACCGTGTGTTTGTGGTCATTGACAGATTCTCAAAGATGGCCATAATGGCGGCCTGCAAGAAGAATATCACAACAGAAGCCACTGCTAAACTCTTCTTTGAACGAGTGTGGGTACACTTTGGGATCCCACATTCTATAATCTTAGACTGGGACAGCAGGTTCCTTAGTGCATTCTGGTCTAGCCTATGGTCAATGCTAGATACCAAGCTCACAAAGTCCATAGCTTTCCATCCCCAGACTGATGGCTAGACAGAGGTCGTCAATAGGATGATCGTACACATTTTGTGCATGTACAACTCAAAGCATCCATGCACATGGGATGAGAGCCTCCCCTATGTACAACATAGCTATAACCGGGCCCTCCATAGCTCAACCAACCACAACCCCTTTCAAGTGGGCTTGGGATTCCAGCCATTATGTTCCTTTGACGTAGCCATGCCATTTGTAGCTACTCAGGCTAATTTAGCTCATATCCAGTCTGAAGTTTCGAAGGCAAACAACTTCATTGAGCACATTCAGCACATTCGCTAACGGTTTCATGACATATTAGACAGATCCAATGCTAAATACAAGCAGCGACATGATCAGCATCAGGTACAACACAACTTCTAGGTGGGTGATGAAGTGTGGCTACATCTGCAAAAGGAGCGCCTCGTTGGACCCCACTGCAAGATTTTCCCGCTCTGATATGGGCCATATACCATCACCAAGGCTGTCAAGGACAATTCCTTCAAGCTCAGTATTCCACCATTCCTTGGTCTACACCCAGTGTTCAATGTGGACTGCCTTTAGCCCTACTTTCCACCTCTACTAGACACATCAGACATGGCAGAACAACTCGTACCAACAGAGTTAAACCCTGACTGCATGGAACAAGCCACAACTGATCGGATTATGGACACACAGGTCAAGAACACCCACCAGCAAAAGATCCAACTATATTGAGTTGTCAAAGCAGGCCAACTTCTTCACCAGTGAAAGTGGCTCACTGGGGACCAAGTTCAACAGAAGTTTCCTCATCTCATGGAGGAACTCAATGCAACGGGGACCATTGATTCTTAAGGGGGGAGGAATGATCTAGGAGGATATTGGTGGCCACCCACCTATTCCTCTTGGACCCCCACCATTGTTTCTTTCAGTTTTCTAATTTCCTTAATTGTAGCAGAATTTACTATTTTTGGTAGTTTTTGGGTCCTAAACTTCCAGAGCCGTTTTGAGGCCCTAAACGACATTTTTTCGGCATCGAATGGTCCAACAAATATGATTCCATTCCAGACTTGATATTTGTCATGTTCGGATGTAGTCCTTAAATAGATATTTCTAACGATGTATCATCCACGTCAAACGGAGGTAGTATGCTAAAGTTACGACCCCGAGAAATTGATGTACGAAGTTACCCAATGGGGCCCACATTAAGGTGGTTCACCTCCTAGGGTTAGGTTTTTGGATGTGTAGGGTTTCCATTGTTTCTCAATAATATATAGGCCTTCAAGCCTCATTGTAACATAGAGAGATCAGAGGATGTAGCCGCCACATCTCTTTTCAGAGATAAGCTACCAGCACTCTAGCTAGTTTATTTCCATTCTGTATGTAAACCAGTTTCAGTTATTGATTAATGAAATGAAGTGTTATTTCTGCTGCATATTGGTTTCTATGGTTATTTGTGTATTCTGTTGCGTTCTTTCATAAATCTAGATCATCCAAGCTCTTACATCTGACCTCATCTTGTTAGAAAGGCACGCCCAGCACTCACATCTGACCTCATCTTGTCAGAAAGGCCCAGCACTCACATCTAACCATGTGTAAACACATCGCGCCAGAATGGCTCAGCACTTATATTTGATCATGTGCAAGCACATCGCATCGGAAAGGCTCTGCACTTACATCCAACCTCATCCTGTCAGAAAGGTACAGCACTCACATCTAACCATGTGTAAACACATCGCGCTAGAATGGCTCAGCACTTATATCTGACCTCATCCTATCAGAAAGGCTCTGCACTTACATTCGACCATGTGTAAACACATTGCATCGAAAGGGCATGCACTCACATTTGATCATGAAGGAACTAATCCTATCATCGCATCAGAATGGCCCCTAGTCCCAGACTGAGCTACCTAGTAACTGAGCAGGTACCTCCATTCTCCCAAAGAATGGCAGTTGTCCTTACATCTAACCTACTCGTCAGAATGGCCAACATTCACATCTGACATGGGAGGAACTTAATCCTTTAGCCATGATAGAATGGTTCAGCCCTTACATCTGATCAAATGGGAACACATCCATCTCTCACATCAGAATGGCTTCTTAGTCCTAGACTGATTTTTCCTGGTAACTGACCAGGCACCTCCATTTCCAGAATGGAAACAACCCTTATATCTGATCACTTAGGAACCAATCCTACAGTCCCATCAAAATGGTTCAGCACTCATATCTGACATGTAAGGAACCAAATCCTCTTACCATGACAGAATGGCTCAGCCCTTACATCTGACCATGGAAGGAACTTAATCCTCTCCCATGTCAGAATGGCTCACGGACTCATCACTTCCCTTTGGAGGGAACCTCGATCTGGAGAACACCAAGCTTCTCCCTGAAGTACTCAAACTTCACCCTAGCCAATGGCTTCATCAACACATCAGCTATCTAATCGTCCGTCGCAACATGCTGGAGCTTCACTGCTCCCCTCTGCACCATATACCCTGATATAGTGATACTTGATCTCGATATGCTTCAACTTGTCATGGAACACTGGATTCTCTAACAACTTCACGCAACTCTGGTTGTCACCATGTATACAAGTAGCATCCAACTGGAGATCAAATAAATCAAACAATAGCTTCCTTAGCCATACTGCCTCACAACTAGCTGAACAAGCTACAACATACTCTGCTTCAGCTATCATTAGAGGAAATTTGAGGTCTAAAATGGACCTCAGGTATTTCTTGTTTTTGGGGTAGCAGGGTCTGTAAAACGTATGAAGTGTGGGTACTCGTTGGATACGGAATTAAATTCTGCATCCAACTAGCTCTCTCGCCAGAATTTGAGTGAAAACACAGGGAGATATGTCGAAAATATGAACAAAAAAGTAGTTTTCTTTTATGACAAATATGTCAATTCAACCATTATGGTTGACTTGTTTTATTGAAATTCTATTGGTTCTTGAATTCCAACTCACAAAATTTACTGTCGGCGCATTTTCTTATAAGGCCCATTTTAGACCCCAAATTTCCTCTAATGACTCAGTGCCACACATGATTGCTTCCTACTAAACCAAGATATCACACCTGATCCCATACTGAAGCAACACCCTGAAGTGTTATTCCTATCGATGGCACTGCCTGCCCAATCTAAAACAACATAACCCTCCAGGTTAATATTCTGATTCACCTCGTACTTGAGCCCATAATCAACTATACCCATCAAGTACCTCAGAATATGCTTTGCAGCAATCAAGTGAACATTTCTCGGATCTGTCAGGAACTGGCTCAAGGTGTTCACAACAAAGCAAATGTTTGGTCTCATGTTTGTCAGGTACATCAAGTGTTGATGTATATGTAACTTTTGAATGTATTCTTCTATGTATCTTATGTATTATAACCCGATGTTTATTCCGGAATGTTTCTATTATGTATTTGAGTCATGTGATCATGTCCCGATGTTCCTATCGGGAATATTAATAATGTAAACAAGTCATGTCAAGTCATTAGGTAAGTCCCCACAGTTTTGGGGCATTTGAGTTATTATACACTAATTAAGGTGTAGGCTCAAGTAGTAATTATTAGGTTGAGCCTACGTGTGAAAAGGCAATTCAAGTGAACAGATGAATATAAATAGAGAGTGAGAGTCTCTCTATTTATCACTCGTGAAATACATCACTTGCTCTCTCAAGTGTGGCACACTTTTGAAGAAGGAAATTTTGGGCCTAGACAGAAGAAAGAAGACTACTGCTGTTTTGGGAGATCTCTCACTGTTTTGGTGTTGATTCTATCTTAGAGGAATTTGCGAGGTTTTCTCCTTTATGGTTTCCCCGAGGAAAACTCTTTGTGTCTCTTGTCTCTTATGATGTGCTTGTGTTTTATTGCTGTGCTTGTTATTCTCTCAGTGAAAAGATCCTAAGATCATAATGCTAGCTTAATGTGATGAAAAACTAACATGGAATCAGAGCTAACCTGAGAAGAAGACATTGTGTAGCTACAGGAACTAGGGATTCCTATTTTGTGGATCTTCCTCCACATATTTTCAGCAAAAGTATGCTAAGATGACTCCCCATTGAAGGGTGCATCTTTGTGTCGATGCGGAATTCAATCTCAAGCATTTTCAGTTTCGATGTGAAAATTAGGGCTTTCTACAGAAGAGGAATATTTTGAGTGAGACCAGCATAGGGTTATTCTCCTCATAAAAACCGAATTTTAGAGACCTATATCAAGAAATTTGGTTGGGTGAAACTCCAGGAAAGTCAAACCCTAGTTTGACCCTGAGCTAGGAGAAACCCTAAATACTAAAAATGCTAAGTTTTGGTACAGTCACTATATTCCAATATTTGAGAAGTCTCAGAAGCTTAAAATTGTAGGGTCCAAATATAAAAAATTTATGAAGCTTGTGTCCAAAAATCAGACTCATATTCGCTGTACTCCAGGAGATATGATATCTCCAAGTTAGGGTTCCAGCCTCTTCCAGAATTCATCCCTAAACAGGACATCTGGGGAGATCTGAAATATATTGAGCTACAGAGGTCCAAATGGAATTCCTGAAGATGTTCCAAAAATGGCACAGACTTTAGTTTCAATGGTATAAATATCAGACTCAGAAGATGAACCAGTGACACGTGCCATGCCGTACAACTTCGCTGTTCTGAACAGTCCTGTAACAGGTCATCTTGGGAAAAGGATAATAAATCCCAAATGGTGAAACCAATTCTGATGAAACCTATGGTGTTGGATCAGGTACATGCGAGGTTACCTTATTACGAAATTTCATACATAGAGGATGAGTAATTTCATATACATCACAGAAACAGTAACAGGAATTTCTGCAGAAGAAATCAGTAAATTAGGGCTTCCTGTTTCGGGAGCTTCCCTCCACTGTTTTCAGAAAAGGAGTACATTGGATAGCTCCATTTAAAGAGATATATCTGTTAATCCAATCAAATTTGAAATATTCCATGTTTTGAAAATTAGGGTTTCTGTGACAAACCCTAGATCAGCGAACTCTGGGACAAGGACAGACACCTCAAATCGGTAAGATCTAATCCTTTGCTATTTCCATTTGAGGTTCTCATTTCAATATGATATATCACATCAGCTTGGTGACAATCTTGGGGAAGTTGACAACTTCCAAGCCTGGAAGTATCTGATCTCTCTAAAGAAACTGGATTGGACACCTACCTGAGTATAGAGGTTCCAGTTTCAGAGGGAGACGAGGTTAGAAGCCTTTCACAAGAAGAACTTGGACAAGGCCAAAGAAGACATCATGCTCATGCTGCAGAGGATGATGAACCATCCAGAAAGAGATCCAGATATGAAAGTGAAGATTCTTCAAGCAAGGATGAATATGTTCTGATATCAGCTCTCATAGGTAACATTACTCATGGAAGTGATGATTGGCTTATAGACATTGGGGCTTCCAAACATATGACGGGATTCAAGGAATCCTTTGTAAGACTGTTAGAACATGAATCATCTCACAAGGTGAAACTAGGAGATGACTACCAATTTCCAATAATAGGTAGTGGGGAATCTTCATACAAGCTAGACTCTAGTAAGTCTCTAACAATGAAAGAAGTATTGTTTGTGCTAGGATTGAAGAAGAACCTTCTCTCCATTTTAGCATTGATGCAAAAGGAATGCGGGCTACATTCATAGATGGTCAAGTCATCATATGGCCTAAAGGAAAGACTATAGATGATGTGGTAGTGATTGAAGAACAAGAAGGAGGCTTGTACAAATTGAAGGGATATCCAGAACAAGCCTTGATCCATGACACAGTAGAGCCAAATGAGTTTTGGCATAGAAGGCTTGCACATGTGCATTACAGAGCACTACCTATTGCAAACAAAACTGTTAAGGTCTTCCAGAATTTCAAGCTATTTGAAGGGAAGAACAAAATCAGAATATGACTTAAAGAAACCAGTTGAAGAATGTGAAGATCCAGAATGCAGAGACCATGCAGTCATAAGAGTCTCTCAAATCAAAGAACAACTTGAAGCGATAAAAGAAAAAGTGAAGAATGCAAAAGTGGTGATGGACACCTTGAATGGCCTCCCAGGATCGTGGAATTCATTCATGTGAGGAATGTGTACTAGAAGGAAGTGATTACTTTAAATAGACTCTAGAAAGAGAAATCACAAGAAGAAGAAGCACAAGAAGAGAAGGTGGGAGCAACTGAAGATCAAGCTCTTTCCATCCAAAGAATATCCCTCAAGCAATGAGGAATATGAAGAACTCAACTCTTGAAGAACTTCTTATCCACCTTAGCTTTTGGATAAGAAACGATGCTATTATGAATGAAGAAGACGATGAAGCTGAAGGCTCAAGAAGGAGTCTACCCTCGAAACGAATAAAAGATAAGTATTCAATTGTCATTTCATTATATTATTTTGTTATGCATTTGTTTATATTCAGTTATTGTATTATGCATGATAGGATGTTTGCATTAATGATAGAATACTACTAATATGCATGTGATGGGTAAGTAGCTCATGGGGCTATACAAATTCTCCATTGCTACTTATCTAGAATGAAACCTCTTTGCTGACATATTGGATTAGTGCACAATCTCAATGTTGTCCTGGTAGAGATGGAAGGCATCTAGAAAGTTTCAATGAGACATGGATGAATGTTGTATTGGCTAAAGTAGTTGCATGATCATATATTTATGCATAAGTGTTTTCCAATATAAATATTCCTTATGAAATGTTTCTAACCATACAATTGCATTTGAATTGTAGGGAAGATCGCATACATAATCGCCTACAAGCAAAGAAGAATGAAGACTTGTTCCGAAGAACAAGTGACGACAGTTCAAATATAAAGAATAATATGACGAGTGCAGTGACATCATTGATGCAGAACCTTCCAGCCACCAAGAAGAAAGGGAAGATCAGTTCAAGAGGAATGATGTCTGGGCATAGTATCGAGACCTGAAGAGAAGTTCATAGTTCCATCATGCAGTAGATGGAAACATCGTGGGATACAAAGCAAGATTCGTAGCATGAGGCTTCTCATGAAGAGAAGGCATAGTCTACAAAGAAACATTTATAGCTAATAGAAGTGAAGCCACATGACATGCATAATCATGTGTGCAAATGAAAGAAGGCCTTGTACGAGTTCAGAAGACACCCATGGGATAACACATACATGATGAGCTTGATGAATATCTTAACCTTTGCTACAAGGTTGATAGAGGATGACAAGCTCACAGATGGGTGCAAGATGAATTTTTGAAGAATTTCAAGATAGAGGATCTTAGTATCCAGTGATCCTAGATGGATACTACTTGTCAATCCAGTACATAATGTTTCAGTGCATAGAGTACGGAATATAGAGGGAGTATGATGCTTTGCTTCAGAGGGAGTGATTGCAGAAGATCCTGAGGTTCAACATGGTATGACAGGATGGGAATATTACTGATGATTCTAGTCCTTACTGAGAGTAAAGTGGATTCCAACCTTTGATCCAAGGTTGAAGGTGGAAGACCAATGATGCTCCTGTTATGTGTCAATGCACTACTATTCTAGGTATGGAGGTGTGGCAGAGTACAGATGGGATCTTCCTTGGACAAGGGAAGTATGCAGTAGAGATCCTGAAGAGGTTTGGGATGATGGACTGCAAGGCGATGGCCACACCTATGGCATCGAACCTGAAGCTATTGAGTGATGCTTCGTCAGAGTCGGTTGATGCTACGATGTATCGTCAGATGATTGGGTCATTGATGTACCTGACGAACACGAGACTAGATATCTGCTTTGCTGAGAACACCTTGAGCCAGTACCTGACAGATCCGAGAAGTGTTCACTTGACCACTACAAAGCATATTCTGAGGTACCTGAAGGGTACAATTGATTATGGGCTCAAGTACGACGCGAATCAGAAGATTAACCTGGAAATTTATGTTGATTCAGATTGGGCAGGCAGTGCCATAGACAGGAAGAGTACTTCGGGATGTTGCTTCAGTATGGGATCAGGTGTGATCTCTTGGTTTAGCAGGAAGCAATCCTGTATGGCATTGAGTATAGCTGAAGCAGAGTATGTCGCAGCTTGTTCAACTAGTTGTGAGGCAGTATGGTTGCGGAAGCTACTATCTGATATATTTGATCTCCAGTTAGATGCTACTTGTGACAACCAGAGTTGCATGAAGTTGTCAGAGAATCCAGTGTTTCATGACAAGTCGAAGCATATCGAGATCAAGTATCACTATATCAGGGATATGGTGCAGAGAGGAGCAGTGAAGCTCCTGTATGTTGCGATGGAGGAACAGATAGCTGATGTATTGACGAATCCATTGGCTAGGCTGAAGTTCGAGTACTTCAGAGAGAGACTTGGTGTTCTCCAGATCGAGACTTCCTCCCAAAGAAAGTGATGAGACCCATAGCCATTCTAACATGGTGAGAGGATTGGTTCCTTCCATGGTCAGATATAAGGGCTGAGCCATTCTGTCATGGTGAGAGGATTGGTTCCTTCCATGTCAGATATGAGTGTTGAGATCCATAGCCATTCTGACGAGTAGGTCAGATATAAGGGCTAAGCCATTCTGTCATGATGGTAGGGTTGCTCTCTTCCATGTCAGATATGAGTGCTGGCCTTTCTGTCGAGCAGGACAGATGTAAGAGCAATTGCCATTCTAGGAATGGAGGCACCTGGTCAGTTACCAGGAACACTCAGTGTAAGAACTGAGTAGCCATTCTGATGTGATAGAGGGATGTGTTCCCACTTGATCAGATGTAAGGGCTGAACCATTCTGTTCATGGCTAAAGGATTAAGTTCCTTCCATGTTAGATGTAAGTGTTGGCCATTCCGATGAGCAGGTCGGATGTAAGGGCAACTGCCATTCTCTAGGAGAATGGAGGCGCCTGGTCAGTTACCAGGTAGCTCAGTCAAGGAGTACTGGGGGGCATTCTGATATGATTGCTGGGATGTGTTCCCCTCATGATCAAATATGAGTGCATGCCCTTCCATCATTGTGAGCAGGATGTGTTCCCGCCTGGATGGATGTAAGTGCTGAGCCTTGTCACAGATGATAGTAGGTGTGTCCTATCATGCTGGTGACTATAAGTGCAGTGCCTTTTCACAGATGGTAGTAGGTGTGTCCTACCATGCTGGTGATTGTAAGTGCAGATCCTTTTCACAGATGGTAGTAGGTGTGTCCTACTATGCTGGTGATTGTAAGTGCTGAGCCTTTCCACAGATGGTAGTAGGTGTGTCCTACCATGCTGGTGGATGTGAGCGCTGTGCCTTTCCACAGATGATAGTAGGTGTGTCCTATCATGCTGGTGGTTGTAAGTGCTGAGCCATTTCATAGATGATAGCAGGTGTGTCCTATCATGCTGGTGAATGTGAGTGCTGGGATTTTCTAATGGGATTGTAGTTTACTACATGATCAGATGTGAGTGTTGGGCATGCCTTTCTGACGAGCAGGACAGATGTAAGTGCTGGGCGAAGACCTACATGAGGGTAGGTCTACAACCAGCATGAAAAAGGGCTGGCTCTGTAGAACTTCCTATGAGGAGAAGAATCATGAGATAGCACCAGTGTTGATCCAGATCGAGTGATAATCCAGATCCAGTAATGATGATCCAGTAGTGATGATCCAGATCGAGTGATGATCCAGATCCAGTCCAGTGATGTTGATCCAGATCTAGAGATGATCCAGATCCAGTGATGATGTTTTATGTTGATCCAGATCGAGATATGATCCAGATCTAGTGATGATGTTTTATGTTGATCCAGATCGAGAGATGATCCAGATCCAGTGATGATGTTTATGTTGATCCAGATCGAGACATGATCCAGATCCAGTGATGATGTTTATGTTGATCCAGATCGAGAGATGATCTAGATCTAGTGATGATGTTCTATGTTGATCTAGATCGAGAGATGATCCAGATCCAACGAATATGACTTGAAGACGAGATGATCCAGCTAATACAGAGAAGAAGACCAGTGCTGAAAATTGTGTCGAAAGAATACCTTCCTAGTTAAGAGGGAGTGTTGATGTATATGTAACTTCGGAATGTATTCTTCTATGTATCTTATGTATTGTAACCCGATGTTTATTCCAGGATGTTTCGATTATGTATTTGAGTCATGTGATCATGTCCCGATGTTTCGATCGAGAAGATTAATAATGTAAACAAGTCATGTCAAGTCATTAGGTAAGTCCCCACAGTTTTGGGGCACTTGAGTTATTATACACTAATTAAGGTGTAGGCTCGAGTAGTAATTATTAGGTTGAGCCTATGTGTGAAAAGGAAATTCAAGTGAATGGATGAATATAAATAGAGAGTGAGAGTCTCTCTATTTATCACTCGTGAAATACATCACTTGCTCTCTCAAGTGTGGCGCACTTTTGAAGAAGGAAATTTTGGGCCTAGACAGAAGACAGAAGAGTACTGCTGTTTTGGGAGATCTCTTACTGTTTTGGTGTTGATTCTATCTTAGAGGAAGTTGCGGGGTTTTCTCCTTTATGGTTTCCCCGAGGAAAACTCTTTGTGTCTCTTGTCTCTTATGATGTGCTTTTGTTTTATTGCTATGCTTGTTATTCTCTCAGTGAAAAGATCCTAATATCATAATGCTAGCTTAATGTGATGAAAAACTAACATCAAGGACCCAATCATCTGACGATACATCGTAGCATCAACCAACTCTGATGAAGCATCACTCAATAGCTTCAGGTTTGATGCCATAGGTGTGGCCATGGCTTTACAATCCATGATCCCAAACCTCTTCAGGATCTCTACTGCATACTTCCCTTGTCCAAGGGAGATTCCATCTGCACTCTGCCATACCTCCATGCCTAGGAAATAATGCATCATACCCAAGTACTTCATTTTGAACTCGGTAGCAAGCTTTCTCTTCGTATCAGCAATCAACCCATCCATACCTATCACAAACAGATCATCTACATATAGTAGGAGAATCATTGGGTTGCCATCTTCAACCTTGTAGTACAAGTTGGAATCTGCTTTACTCTTGGTAAAGCCCAAACTGGATAGAAAGCTATCAATTCTGTCGTACCAAGCCCTGGGTGCCTGTTTCAAACCGTACAGGGCTTTCTTCAATCTGCATAGATGAGACTCCCTATCATGTGTCCCGAAACCAAGTGGTTGTTCTATGTTGATGTAATTGTAACTTCGAAATGTATTCACTTGTATTTCTTATCTATTGTAACCCGATGTTCATTCCGAGATGTATTGTAATGCATTTGAGTCATGTCATGTCCCGATGTTCCAATCGGGAAGTTTCTATAATGAGAAATTCATGTCAAGTCATTGTGGGTAACCCTCTTATTGGTCAAGGGTTAAAGTCCCCATAGTTGTGGGGCCCTTGGGTTATTAGACTATCCTAGTGAATTCAACCCTAGGTGAGTCATTGTAAGTCGGGGCAGTAGTCCCCACCATTGTGTTACCCTCCTATTGGTCAGAGGAGGCAAAGTCCCCATAAGTGGTGGGGCACTAGGGTTATTAGACACTCCTAGAGATGTCGGCTCTAGTAAGTAATTGTTAAGTGAGGGCGACATGTTGGAGTGCACTTCAAGTGAACGGAAGAATATAAATAGAGAGTGAGAGCCTCTCTATTTATCACTTGCAACACATCACTCACTCACTCAAGTGTGGCACATTAGTGAGGAAGGAAATACACTGGGACTAGACAAGAAGAAGACTACTGCTGTCGGGAGTGCATATTACTGTTTTTGGCTTTTACTGTTTTGGTGTTGATTCTATCTCTGAGGAAGTTGCGGGGGGGTTTTCTCCTTTATGGTTTCCCCGAGGAAAACTCTTTGTGTCTCTTGTCTCTTGTGATGTGCTTATGTTTTATTGCTGTGCTTGTTATTCTCTCAGTGAAAAGATCCTAAGATCATAATGCTAGCTTATATGATGAAAAACTAACATTCTACATACACTTCCTCTTCCACCACACCATTCAAGAAAGCAGTCTTGACATCCATCTGGTATATCTTCCATTTCATCACTGCAGCTAGAGCTAGTACTGATCTGATGGAAGTGTATCTAGCTACAGGTGCAAAGGTTTCTTCATTTTCTATTCCTTCTTTCTGAGATAAACCCCGAGCCACAAATCTTGCTTTATATTTTTCAATGCTACCGTCTACAGCATGCTTGATCTTGTAGATCCATTTGGAAGTCACAACTGACTTCCCTTCTGGTCTTGGGACAACATCCCAAACATCATTTTTCATGATCAATTGGTACTCTTCGATCATAGCATCCTTCCATTCTTTTCGTTCTGTCGCTTCTTCATAACTAGAAGGTTCTTTATCAATGAAATCACATAGTAAAGCTACATACCTGGAACAAGATTTGGTCCTCTTTATTTCTCTGTGATTTTCTTCTGGAGCCCCGTATCTTTCCACACCTTGGATAATTTCACGTACCCAAGTAGGTTTCCTCTTATGAGGATTCTTCTCCAGAGGTGGATCTACAAGTCTTTGTGGTTCTTCAAATTCTTGATCTTCTACTTGAGTTTCTTCATTCATGGTTGTATCATGAATTATGGGTGCTTCTACTTCTTTAGGTTCTTTAGCAGGTCTCTTTCTAGATTTGTTGTAAGCTGTGTCTTCATCAAATGTCACATCCCTACTGATGTCAATCTTCTTGTATCCTGGGAAATATATTCTATAAGCCTTCGAGCTTTCAAAGTATCCCACAAATATACCCTTCTTTCCTGAAGGATCTAATTTTGTTCTCTTCTATTTTGGAATGTGTATGTAAACAGGACAGCCAAATATTTTGAGATGGCTGACTTCTGGTTTCTTGCCAGAGAATACTTCTTCAGGAGTCTTGTTCTCAAGTACTCTATGTGGAGTACGGTTCTGTACATACACCGTTGTTCTGGCAGCTTCCACCCAAAGATGCATAGGAAGATCTTGATCATGAAGCATAGCTCTTGCAGCTTCCATGATAGTTCTGTTCTTCCGTTCTGCAATCCCATTCTGTTGTGGATTATAAGGAGTGGACAAATCCCTCTTAATCCTTGATTCTTTACATAGCTCTTTGAATTCATTCGAAGTGAATTCTATGCCATTATCTGATTGAAAGGTCTTGAACTTCTTTTTAGTGTGATTCTTGATCAAGGCTTTGAATTCCTTGAACTTGCTGAATACTTCGTCTTTGTTTTTCATGAAGTAAACCCATGTCTTCCTAGAAAATTCATTAATAAAAGAAACATAATATGCATACCCGCTTAGTGAGCTTGATGACATAGGACCGCATACATCGGAGTGGATGATTTCCAAGATTCCTTTTGCTTTGCTTTCACTACTTGAAAATGTCTTCTTTGTGTTCTTTCCTTTCGCACATCCTTTGCAGACACCATCATGTTTTGCTTGTATTTCTGGAAGACCTTCAACAGCTTTGCTTGCAAGAGGTGGTGCTCTGTAATGCACATGTGCAAGCCTTCTATGCCAAAGTTCATTTGTCTCTACTGTGTCATGGACCAATGCTTGTTCTGGGTGGCCCTTCAATTTGAACAAACCTCTTTCTTGTTCACAAATCACTATTGCATCATCAATAGTCTTTCCTTTTGGCCACATGATGACTTGACCATCTATGAATGCAACCCTCATTCCTTTTGCATCTAATGCTGATATGGAGAGAAGGTTCTTCTTGAGTCCTGGCACAAACAATACTTCCTTCATTGTTATATACTTTCCAGAGTATAGCTTATAAGAAGATTCTCCACTACATTTTATTGGATACTGTTGTAAAGGAAAGTGTCCTATGACTAAGGTTTAAGAGGCCATCAACATACTGGGGTTGAAAGGTGGATGCAAATGGTTCTACAAGTAAATACAAGCAAGATTCAGAGAATAGAATGGTTCATACCTTAGCCAAACAAAGGTTCATCCAAGCAGAGCTTCAATCCTCTTCTTGCTCCTCTTGCTCCTCTTTCTCCAAGAGACCTGTAAAATGAATTATACCTTCCTCAAACCTTTATGACCACATATAAAGAAATGATAATCAAAGAAATATGAAATAATAATCTAACCAACATCATCATATGACAATAAACAGAGATTCAATCACACATTTAACAATGATTTGGGAAGAAGGACATCACATCTTTATTAATCTTGAAAACAAGTACAAGTATACCTTCTCTTCAAGTTCGGCACCTCACGAAACCTTGATCTAGTTCTGCTGCTTCTCTTCTCCAGGGAACTCAACCTCCAAACTCTGCAACACAAGGAGAATGCTTCTAGGGCAAAGGTGTGGCCAAAGAGAGCTCCAAATCCTCTAGCATAACAATGCAAATATTCAAGTCCCCACTCATGGACCTCCCTACCTCTATTTATATGCTTAAGGAAGAGTTAGGGGCGAAGAAAAAGTAGTTACAACTGAAGGAGTCAGTTGCATAACTACCCAAACTACCCAAAATTCAAAAGACGTGTTTTTTGACATTTTCAAGAGGCGTACGCAGGTTACAGAGACAACAGTCACATACATGAGGAGGTATATGCAGGTCACAATGCAGAAACTCATGTATATAAGGTATATGTGACTATTATATATAGAAACTCACATACGTATGTAGGTTTTCCTTAAGGAAACTCGCGTATGTACGCGGGTTTTCCTTGAGGAAACTCGCATACACATCAAAAAAGTCATTTTTAGGGTATTTTTGGGCATTTTCAGACTTTCATGTCTTCTGGAAAGTTTTGGCTAACTAAAATATATTTCCAATGGTGTAGAGATGAGGTCAAACAGAGTTATACAAATCAAGATATGGGTCCTCCACGTTAGGTGTTTTTTCAATGACTTTCATGAAGTGTCGTCATGGAAGTGTCGACATGCCACAAAATCATGGGAAAGTGGTCACAGGCAGAGATGTGTCATTTTGAGCTATAACAAATATTGGTTTTCATCTCCTAGCTTCATCTTGTGAAGTGATTCATGTTCTGAGAGTTTCACAAAGGATTCCTTGAATCCAGTCATATGTTTGAAAGCCCCATTATCTATAAGCCAATCATCACTTCCATGAGTAATGTTTCCATGAGAGTGGAAATCAAAACATATTCATCCTCACTTGAATAATCTTCACTTTCATATATGGTTCTCTTCGATGAACGTTCGTCATCCTCTGTAGCCATGATGTATTCTTTTGTTTCCCTTCTTCTTGTGAGAGCTACTTTTGTTCTTAGGAAAATCTCTAGCAAAGTGTCCTTTTTCATCACATGTATAACAAACGAATTTAGACTTATCTCTAGGTTTTCTAGAGTTATTCCTTTGATGAGAGTACTTACTTCTGTGATGGCTGGATCTGGGTTTCTTGGATTGTACTATGAGAGCTTGATCTTGACTTCCCATCTTCTCTTCTCGAGCTGCTATCCGAGCTTCTTCTTGAGAACATTCTTCCCACAGTCTGCTAGATTTGACTAACTTCTTTCTAGCACAGATCCCCTAAATGAAGGAGCCCAATGTCCTAGGGAGACCATTCAAGGTGGTCATCACAATTTTCTGCATTCTCCACTTCTTCATCTACTGCTTCTAATTGTTCCTTGATCTGAGAAACCCTTGTGAAGTAAGACTGGATGGTCTCTGCATTCTGGATCTTCACATTCTTCAATTGATTCCTCGGAGTCATTTTCCAGTTTATGTTCTTCCCTTCAAACAATTTGTTTAGGGCATCAAACATAGATTTAGGTGTCTTGAGAGAGGACACTTGTGGGATAAGGTGATCCTTGATAGAATCAGAAATGATCATCTTTTCCATAACCAACTTCTTCTTATGTAAGTCCTTAACCTCATCTCCCTCTAGAACTGGAACCTCCTCATTGATGTAGGAGTCCAACTCATTCTCTTCCAGGACAAGGGAGATCCTATACTTCCAAGATTGGAAGTTATCAGCTCCCTCAAGATTTTCATCAAGCTTGGTATAATGAGACATATTAACTAAGAACCTCAAATGGAAATACAAAATATTTAGATCTTACCAGGTCAAGATGTCGAATCTGGATTTGGAGCTAAAATCCTGCAGTACTGGTTCAGGAGAAAATTAGGGTTTTGCTTTTCCGGAGTTCTGTCCAACCAAATTCTTTGAAATTAATCCCTAACTTCGATTTTTGGGAGGAGATCAATCCATGCCTAGGCTCACTGAAAAATTCCTCTTCTGTGAAAAGCCCTAATTTTCGGCAGTAGTGTCGGGTCCAAAACTAAAAAACCTCATAATTGGATTCTTCTTCGACAAAAAGATGTGCCCTAAGGAGGAGAGTTATTCCACCTTACTTTTTCTGAAAATATATGGAGGAACATCCACAAACTAGGAAGCCCTAGTTCCTGCAGCTGCACAGTGTCTTCTTCTCAGGTTAGCTCTGATACCATGTTATTTTTTCAACATTAAGCTAGCATTATTAGGATCTTTAACTGAGAGAATAACAAGCACAGCAATCAAACACAAGAGACAATGAACACAGTGTTTTTCCTCGAGGAAACCATAAATGGAGAAAACCCCACAACTTCCTCAAAGATAGAATCAGCACCAAAATAGTAAGTGATCTCCCGACAGCAGTAACCTTCTTCTTATCTAGCCCCAGTGTCTTCTCCTTCCTCAACTATGTGCTACACTTGAGTGTGTATGTGATGTGTTCTAAATAGAGAAGTCACCTCTCTATTTATACTACTTCCCGGCATGACTAAAACCCTACTAGGGACGACTTCACTAAGTGAGTCTAATAACCCTAGTGCCCCGGAACTGCAGGGACTCTAACCCTTAGACAATAGGAGGGTTACCCACAATGACTTGACATGACTTGTTTACATTATAGATCCTCCTGACCGAAACATCGGGGAATGACATCATGACTCAATTACATAATAGACACATCCCGGAATAAACATCAAGTTACAAGACATAATATACATAGATGAATACATTCTGAAGTTACAAATACATCAACATAAAATACAAACATCAAACAGTCCACACCTTCATACTTTTCACTTGTACAGTTGGATGAAAATATCTCCATCAATATCTTCAAAAGATCTTCTTCTTGATATTTTTCATATGCACGTGTCTCTGGTTTATAGCTACTATATGCAATTTCTCCTAATGCAGATACTATACTCCTCCTCTCCAATATCTACTATGATACCTTGCACAAGACTGAACATAACACACTCACAATTATCAGTCTTCAAATTCAATAAAAATTCCAACAAATTTTTTACCTTTTCTTTCTTCAATTGCTCAAGAGTAGTTTGACTCAACTTACTCTTTCCATGCATCATAACTCCATGATTGTACTCATGAAATCCTTTCAAGGATTTCATTTTTACTCTCCTATGGCTAATCATCAAATTTAAACCACACATCCTCCATCTGCAATCAATTCTGAATACTCTCTCATGACTAACCCTCTCAACACAATTGTAAGTCTTCAATTTAAAATGAACTAAAAACCAGAAATTGATTTACCTCTCACGCAAAATCCTTGTTTTTCTCTGGTACCAAACTGATGCCAACCCCACCTTGGTGGCATACCTTTTTACACCTCTGAGATCAAACACGTGAACTTCAGAGCATGGAGGGACTTCAAACCCTTCCTGACATCCAAATTGTTGTATTAAACCTTCTTCCGCAACCCAAATCCTTCGATTTTTGGGTTTCTGCAACTATCTGTTCCACCTTCCAATTTTCTGCACACTCCCTTCCACAACGATATTTTCATGTTCACCTTTTCCACAATGCAGAATGCAGAAATCGGAATACTCACTTCTCCAATTTTCAAACTTATGCACTTCCTCATCCACAATTCTCCTTCTTCATGTACCTTTCTGCACTTCCCTTTCCTCTATGCAGAATGTAGAAATCAGATCTTCATTCCAACTTATTTTTGAATTTGGGTTTCCTGCACTTCAACTCTTCCGCACCGTCGATTCTTTGCGTCCTCACTCTCGACCATCGATCTGTTGTGGATTTTGGATCTTGAACTAAAATTTTGGATCTGTACTTTCTCTTTGTGGACTTTGATCACGAGCGTTGATCTTCTCCAAGATCTATCTCCACCGCACGATCTTAAGTTATCTAGGAGATTGGTTTAAGTTTAACTCGACGCATCTTGTATTTGTGGAATCAATTTTCAGTCGTGGGTTTTCTCCTTCTATGATCTAGACCATCCAAGCATGCACAGGCTTAAGTCTAAGTTTTCATCGATATTTGCAGTGATCGATCTGCAGATCCAGAACCCTGCAACAAGGTTACTATGCACACACATTTCATGCACAAAATCCTCAATGGATTTTTCACCTAATTCTCATTCAATTGATCAGAGAATCGATCAATCGATCTCTGTTTCTCTTCCTCCTAAAATCCCTAAATTCACACACAAGCTTAACAACTATTAACAGAGATTTTAATCAAGCATTCATACATATTCTTATGAAATCACTCATTCAGACAGAATTACATTTACACATAGAGAAATGCCAAAATAGGATTTCTTCATTCACACAATGAAACTGTACATTAATAATTGTCTCAGAACCTGCATTCTGATCTCCTTAGGACTGATACATTTTTAATTGGCCTTACTTGATTCCTACAAGTCATACTGACCTCTATATCTTTGTCTCTACTAATCCTATTCTCTCTATATTTTGTATGCCTATTCCTTATAGGATTACATATTTATACACAACATTATTTATGAACCTTTTTGGTTCAGATACTCAATACACTCATTAACATGCTTAATTAACTCAACTATCAAACCTATCCTATGACTCACTGCCTCTAACTGAGGACTTTGTTACATGATTCAAAAAATGACCCAATGACTCACTCATCCACTTAGTGACTCACCTAATGGCTCACCATCATCTATAATCATATACTTTACATAGGTTTAATTACAAAATAGTTCAAGGACTTATGAAATGAATACCCCTTCTAGGTCTAATCCAACATTGGACTTGTAG
Organism: Pseudotsuga menziesii; assembly: GCA_001517045.1. Lineage (NCBI taxonomy): Eukaryota > Viridiplantae > Streptophyta > Pinopsida > Pinales > Pinaceae > Pseudotsuga > Pseudotsuga menziesii. The sequence goes on from LPNX010276551.1 coordinate 40,420, forward strand.
TTTGGATGGAGAGCAGGATGCTCCTACATCATCTTGCCACTATAAATTGAACATGTAAATATTATTTAGATAAACATTGATGAACTAATGTTTCATGCCCCAAAAACTTGTATAGGTTGGTTTGGATTAATATCTTAAAAGTTTAAAACGATACTTAATTACATTAACTTGGATGATAATTGGCTCATACGAACAAACAAATTTTATCTACCATTCATATAAATGTGGGCCAAGTATGAATGGCACTATTGACTTCAATAAGAATTACCAACTTTCTGATTATACAAAATTCAAAACCCTTTTCATTGACTCAAAAACTAACATGGTCTACCCCCACCCCCCCTCATGATGTAACTCTTTGTTCCATCAGTAATATTATGATACTTATCTCAAAATACAAAGGTCTTCTATGAATACAACTATACAAATGTGAGTGTTTATCAAATGACAAAACAATTACCATGTTAACTGTTAAGGAAATTGCCTTGCAAAGCCAGATTTTGGATACAAAGAAAAACTGCAAACACACTACTTCAAAAGGAAAGGAAGGATTTGAAGATTATTTAAATGTAGCTTAAACCTCAAAGAAGGCTCACACAAAATGAACAAAGAGTCTCTGTTATTTCTACAGAGTGCAGATATTTTTTGCAATTTATGATGTTCTCCCTTGCTACTAACATTACTATATTCCATACCATTACATAGATGAAGATTTAAAACCAAAATTGAAATAAAATTACAATAATCAATGTACAAACATCAAAAGATTCTGATGTATGAAGCCAATATTTTAGACCATTTAATGCAGCCTGCAAAGAGAGGACAGGAAAATCCAACCATGATACAAATCATCAACTATGAAAGAAATGTATTGTTATTAAGTTTTATTATAAGATGGATCATGGAAAGACATCGATTATATGGAAATACTTGAATTCAGGGAAAGACATCGATTATATTGAAATACTTGAATTTAGGGAAAGACATCGATTATATGGAAATAATTAGTGGTTCACTTCGGCTTGAATATAAAAAAATGAGTGTAGGAAATATCATCTACCGTAACCCAAAAGGTGTTTACATACCAGGTATTAAACCACCACCTTACACCCTTGCCACTTTTATACCAAAAGGTCCAGTCCTGCAGTTCAACCAAATATAACTTAAATCATAAATGGCTAATGCTTAGAAAGAAGTACCAAAGAATACATAAAGTTAATGCTTATTAATCTTCACTGTACTGATAGTTAAATCAAAAATGACAATTCTTAGTTTTTTGGCAATATTTAAGGATATCTATGAAAATACGACTATAAAATTTACAATCTCAAAGCAACATATGGAGGATATGGCATTCACAAAACTTAGCCATAAAACAATTCAAAGATATGGTTTATTCTAGTTAGCCAAGTTTGTCACTGTGAAAACCAAGAGAATATTACAAACCCACGTAATATAATGAATGTAGTTTAATAGAATACAATACCCCATGTCGAATTAAAAATTTTATTGTATTACATAGTTGTCTAAGAGGGTGAACGGTCATAAAGAGTAGATGTATAGTATTCAATATTACATAAATAAAGTGCATTACACCAAATGCTAGTTAGATGATCATCCTATCTTGTTATTTAGCCTATTTAGTGACTTAGTTTATGAAATCTTATTGACATTGTTATTAAATCACATGTCATCCAAAAGGGAGTGTGCTTAAGAACTACATTTTCATGTGAGACAGTCATGAAATTGTATTAGGAGCTCATGATTAGGATATCCTGATTGGGATGTCATGAATCATAAATAGTTGGGGTTTGAAGCAGTAGTCCTGTTGAAGGTGCTGTAAAGAGCCTAAACTTAAGAGAAATATGATTAACACGTCACTATGTTATGATTGTACATGTCATAGCAATTGCAATCCATTAACCATATAACTCCTCACAAGAGTACAAAACATAGCAACACTCAAACAACTACATAATTGAATGCGATGAATAGAAAGTAACAACAACAATCACACCATGAACACAAAAAAAGGAATGAATGCCACGTTGTTAGATGATAAGCAGGAAAAATACAGTATCCTATAAGAAAATCCAGCTCTCATCCATGCTCATACCAGAAAATGAATGCAATATGATGCCTCTGCCTAAAGATTAATCAAAACCTGCATATAATGGTATCACACATTAACCTTGACGGTGGAGGTCTATTTAAGTTTTAAACATCGTTTCTTTCACAGAAAATAATTTATGATTTTAGTTCTTTCCCTATGGGGAGATTGCCATATTTTTAAAAGAGGCTTGATCATGTAAAATATGGTGCAGGCATCCTTAATGAAAGACCATTGTGCTAGAAACCACCAATATACAGAGGCAACAAATATCAGCGCCATTTGATGAAGATCACTCTGCAAACCCACTTGAGTGAATGGTATAAAAATACCACTTAAAATGAATTTACTGGGTTTTTGCTTATCCCCTTACCATTGTGCTTGAAACAACCAATGTATGGAGGAAACCAAAAAACAAATCCATTCGATGAATATCACTTTGCAACCCTACTTAAAATGAATGGCATAAAAGTATCACTTAAATTAATGGCATAGAAATATCATTTAAAATGAATTTACTGGGTTTTTTATTGGGTTTTTTCTTATCCCCTGCTCACAAGTTATGAGAGATATATTCTTGGCCAGGAATGACCCCTATATTCACAATCTGCAGCCATGCACACTTCAAGAGGTTATGAGATACCTCACAGATGCCCACATATTTTTGTGCAACTTTATACTTTATTGTTATTTTTTTATCAAGGACATTTACAAAAGATATTGAAATATTTCTAATCATATAATGGCTCCTCCTTTATTACATGTGGTTCCTTTTTCCTTGGTACCACTTATGCAAGGTATATATAAGCATTATGCTTCTTTCCAGTGTAGCACTTCATTACTCATTAAATAGAATCATAAAACTATTACATTTTGATTGAGGCACCACTTCAATCGAGTCCCCAACATGAACAAGTATGTGCAAAAAATGATAGTGCAATCATGTAAGGATTTGTCTTTTGTTTTCATATAGAGACCATGAAACGTTAGTGTTGTTTCCTTTTCTACCAACAATCTTGTTGATTTGGAAGGGTCACTGCTTCATAAGTATCATATGTTTAATTCTATGTTATTTGTATACCCTATTTTTCCTCATGATGAATTGGCGACATGCTATATATCTCTGTTATCTTTGGTTTCCACATAGATACATTCCCTACATCCTCGGGATGATAAGGGGGGAAAGTCAGGGACGTCCCCTCTCCAAAAGAGATCTATGTCCTTTATCCAAATGGGATGCCAAGATGTCCCTTGGACCCCACAAGGGACACCATTAAAACCCAAGATGACACAGTTGATTTTGTAGGATATATTACAAGTAACAAAAGGCATTGACATAAAGGAATCAATAAGAAGAATAACACTACAATTGATTTAGAAACATCAGTGAAGTCACTGAAATCAATATAATAGTTATAAAACTGCAAGCATATTAGGAAAAACTTAAGCAAAAATAACTCTAAGCAAAATACATACTATTTTCTATTGGATATTATAAGGAAATGGCCACAAAATTACTAGAACGGTGTAAAATATCTCCTTATTATAATGAAGAAAATTCCAATATCACTAAACATGATTTCAAAAATAAGTAAAACAAACTACATGTTCAACTTTTCGACGTTGGATGATTCTTACTCCTAAAACAAAAGACCAGGAATCATATGCTTGCAATGATATTCTATTCGTCCCTTCCCTAATGCATATTGTGATCTACAAAGAAATGGATAAGAGCGAGTTAAAATTTTGAAAATATATCATTTCAACAAGACAAGGATGAACAAGGATAAGCACTATTGAAGACAGAGGGAAAATAATTGAAGCTAAGGTGAATAAATCAAGGATAAAATTATAAAACTATCTATTGTTTCCAAACTACTGGAAAAAAAATCCACTTAGGTCAATTGTTGACCAGATCACAAAATCAACTCAATCCACACACTATCTAGAAACACGACGTCGGTGAAATACACAAAACATATCAAAAATTGAACATTAACAACATTCCATCATAAGTGTATTGTAAATAAGATTAATCAAATTTAAGTATGTCAACTGAAGCGAATGCATCTTGTATTTTAAATAAACGTATTAATGCTAGAAATATATTATTGAAAAGTGTAGCTTAAGATAAAAGTGAACAAAAATATTCATATTCAGAAAATGATGCCAGGGACCTAGTTATGCAGATCTAAAACATTAACAGTGAAGGTTTTCCAACTAAAATCTGTTATAGAGAATAATAGAAGTGCATGCAAAGAAATAAACTCACCCCTGGACCATCATAATGACCATTGGCTCCAAGTAATTAAGTACCTACTTTGTTTGTCACCCGAAATGAAATTCCCATGGAAAAATCATACAAAGTTTCAAAATAGAGTTTTAATAGACAAATAAAGACAGAATAATAACATGATTCACTAACTATGTGTAGTCGAATTCAATATAAGTTATAACTGAGGATAAAAACATAAGAAAAATAAGTGTTTAGGCTTATCTAAATAGGTAACCTAAGGGAGTTAAAGCTCAAGATCATTCTAAGCCAGTCCTTCCTTCAGCAGCTAAGCCACAAAAGAAGCATCCTACAGAGAAAATAAGAGAGCGTCATAGCGGTCGTCTCCTCGGAAAAATAGGAGGCATATGAAAATCTATCTACAACATGTGTCCCAGTGTCACCAGTGTTTTGGTTCAAATATACTTATCTTGTATGGGGGTCCTATGACTATTATTCATACCCATATTCAAGTCTGTAAAGGTATTTCATATTTGCCTCGGCCGAATCAAAACTATGACAAAGGAGGAGTTCAAAAGGTTCCATTCACTCCTTTATATGCTCAGTTCATGATTTTGTGCATCTATATGGAAGTATTATGAGCAGCCTTTTTCTTTCCATGATAAAGGGACTATTGTATCTTCAGGTTATTAATCAAAATAATACTCTAGAACCATCCTTGGATTTCACTTTAACATATCAGATCTTAAGTGTTGGGGTATCAAGTCCTCATGGCTGATATCATTGGTCTAGAGGTGCCATTGTATCCAAAGGGTGAAGATATTTTAACATCACACAAGCTCACTCCCAATGAAGACTATCAACGTAGTAAAAAGACTTTTAAGGAAATGATCCTCATGCAACAGGTTTGAGTATCATCGTAGAAGCATCAAGAAGTATTTGTTGCACGTGTAGGGAATCATCACATCATTGGTTCATATCTATAACATTGTATAGTAGTATTGAGGGTTAAAAGTATGGAACAAAATGATAAATAAAACAAGCTACCAGTGTATGACCATATTTTAAACGGAGACACTTAGCGTTTGGTCCTTCCAAAGGGTCCAATCAGAATTTGAGGCCCTACTCAACTTGCTTTGGGGGAAAGTTTGTAAAATGACCTATGAATGAAGATGGCACCTTGATTGGTGGAAGGTTGTAACAATGGACTTTGCATGAAGACCCATATTTAAAGGAGTTTGGAGGTCCTCTCTTGCATGCTTTTCTATGCTCATGAGGTTGAGCAGTCATCGAGGAATATTTTGACTTGGTGTGGACATGGAACACTTAATCATTGGTTGGTTGATATGTGGGCATCATTTTCATATTTTTTGAAGTCTGGATCATAGCACTCTCCCTTGGAGTGTGTTTCCATGACTGGTTTTAGAGAGTGATCAGCCTTTGAGGATCATTTGGTCTAGGGAATTCACCATTGGAATGTCTTTTCCATATCATTTCATGGCATATTTCATGTAGCATCCATATTTTGAGGTAATTTTAACCTATTCTTGGAGAATTTCTCCACTTTGAGCTTCTTCGCTTGGTTTTTCGAGGAGATCGTTAAGCCCTAGATCTAGGGTTTCCTGCATCACTCTTGGACCATTTCTTAGTGAGAACTTATGTTGCAAAGCCTTTAGAGGCTAGCAGCACATAAACCTTTCTATCCATTTGATCCCTCATTTGGTGGAGGTGCCCTCCTCTTGGACAATTAAGTCTCTTGAATATTGTACTTGTGGATTTGACCACCTCATTTCATGGATGTTGTTAGAGTAGGTTAGGGTTTGTTGGGGTATTTTGTTTTTTTTACTCGTACCTAGGATAGATTTAGGGTTTTAGTAGTTTAAAGTACTATTCTATCATAAAGGAAGTTGAGCTTATCTCTATATAAGGGAGCCTCTTCCTCATCTGTACTCATGTTTGGATTGGAGGAGAAATTCATTGGACTTGATGAAATCTCTTTTGGCTCTTATGGTCGATTGTTGCTAGCGCACTGCTACCCCCTATTTGCATTAGGTGTCCACCTTCTTCTTCAGATGAATTATTACCATTTTTGAGTTGATCAGGGAATTTTTCAGATATTTTTGAGTAATATAAGGCATATTGGTGACCTAACCCATCGAGTCTAGGCTGATTCTGTGAATGAGAACAATGATGAGCAATACAAAATCCAATTCTGACATTTTTTGCACACCTTTCATCATAATATAAGGTGCATCTGTACCTAAAAGGGAAATCTGGGTCAGTTTGAAGGTCAGAAAAGTGAAATTCTCAATGTTAAAGCAAATCTGAATGCTAAGAGGACAAAACGAACAATTCTTGGCACCCTGTATGATTGTCTCCAGTAACAACAATCCTGAAACCACTGTTTTGTGTATGGAACATTGTAAGAGGATAAATTAATGGCTTGTCCTCCTACAACAACACTAAATATGGTATACAGAAAAGGTTGTTAATAAATATCCTTTGACCAGTGGAAGCAAATCCACCACAACCAGAAATGGATCCTCTAATTGGAAATGGATCCGATTTAATCATTTAAATTCAGGAAAATCCTGTCGTTTTGGATATGGATCATGGAATACCCAATTCTGTTCCATATTAGGAAATGGAGCATACAGGCGTTGGGTAACTTAAAAGTGTCAAACAATAGGCAGGCTATTATATTTATTTTGGTTTTGCTGAAAAGAGTTTCACATGGATGTCAATTTTAAAGCATTACAAGACCTTGTTGTTTGGCCTTTAATATGAGTCCTCCTAGTTCTAACCTAAGAAACTCTGGCATTTGATGCAGTACCTCTAGAGGAAAGTGATCCCAATTCGCCATCACAACTATATTTGTTCGTCTTCCTACCTACCATACTTAGCCCTTACTACTAATGTAATTATTATTTTTGTCATTGTCTTGGAGAAGTCTTGTAGGAAGCAAGACCTAGGGTTTTTAATGTCAACCCTAAATGAGAAATTAAACTAGATACTAGCTCTTGAAGATATTCTTGGATTCCTAGCATGTTTTATGCAAGAGGATGCTAGACTTGTGCTTATTCTAAAGAATAACATGAGTGTTAGAGGAATTGAAGACTTGGATTCCAACCTTACTTATTGTTGTTACCCATTCTTTGTATTCTAATTGAGAAGCCTTGACACTTGTATTTATGCAAGAGAGGTAGTGCTAGGTTTTTATAGAAACCCCATGGGAAATACGATTAAATACGGTTGGTGTTTTGGGCGATATTGTAGCATTTCTCTTGTGCAATGCATGGAGGCTAGGGAAAGATAATGGAGTGCTAAATGAGTAGCCTTGCTTTATGAGTGTAGCATTGAGCATGGTGTTATACTTTTCTTGGAAGAATACTTGTGTATTTTACTCTTGATGTTCCATGAAGGTATTTATGCTTATGTTGATGCAAAAGTTGAAAAACTAGGTGTTTTAGTCCTTAAACCCTAGGATGGACACAAAGACTTGGAGGCCATCTCTAGCGTCATCTTATAAGCCTTGAAACTTATGTGATAGCAATTGGATAAGGTTTTCAAATCCTACGGAAGATGGGTGTTGGTGTGGATACCTAGAACATGTCAATATGCTTTGCTTGGAGGAATTGAAGCTTGATGTGACATCATGCTTGGATTTTTATGAGATTCCTTGCTTGGGAAAGTAGTTTTCATGTGAAGTGATGATGTGCTTGGCAGTACACTTGTGTGATGAAAGTGATAGAGTTGCCATATTTGGTTAGGAGGGATTCATAGATTGGAGGAGTTGGAGGTTAGGGTTTGATAGTTCGTGTGATACTAGCTTGCCATGGTTAGCCTAGCTAGGCTTGGAGAGAATTGTGGAGTAATCCTAGCATGATAATCTAGTGGACTATATGTACTAGTTTCTCACAAGCTGTTGGTATTAATTTTGACTTCCTTCTTATGTCAACATGAAGTGTACATTGCTTTACTAAATTTATGTACTTGCATATCTGATTTACAACTTATTTCTAATGATGATTTGAGTAGTTAGTAGTATTGGTTTATCATGCTTGTTTGATAGAACATAAGGAAGATTTACTTGGGTTAGCAAGGTCTAAAACCTTCGAATGTTCGATTTTAATTTTAACTTTTATATTTAGACTTAGGTCTTCATTTCTTTTATTTATGTTTATTCCTAACAAGATAATGAGTGGAATTCCACTCATTAACACACACAATATCACAATTCCATTTGTCAAACTTCAGAATTTCAGAAAGCCAAACATTGTAGTTTGAAATAAAGAGGAAATAATTGGATGTTGAATACTCCAGAACTCATCGAGTGAATGCTAAAAAATGGGAAATCCAATAACATAGAATTTGGCACGTTAAATGAGAAAGTCCATGAATTAATATCGAACCTGTCAATTGTAGAAACACACTGCTTGCATGTACAATGGGCATGTCAGGTAAGCGGGGCCATCTCTGCAAAGTACAAAGAAAGGAACCCGGTACAAGAAAAGAATTAAAATAGACTAGACAAACTAAAGGTGTTGGAGGAACCAATGATGAAGAAGTTCCATCTAAATATAGAAATATATTTATTGCAAGCATAAACAAAAGTCATTTGTATATAGGAATAATCACTCACAATACAAAAATTTAATGTATCTTGTTAATCACAATGGATAAAGATGAATTAATAGGTGCTACCTTGACTATATCAACTGAATTACTTCTTTTATCCAAAACAATATTTCATGTGTGCTTGCTGAATTGTTTTAGTTCAAAGAAAATACAATCGACAACATCACTTGCTTTATGCTTGTCAAATTCCTTAGCTTCACATGTTGGATCCTCTAAACCTATGTAATACAGTCACATAAAAGAAATACCATTAGGGAAAAAAAGGAAAATAGACCAACTCTCTAGAGTATTAAAAATATCCTATAAGTCCTTCCAACTAAATAAATATCAACCAAATAATACTGACCCTATTTATCTGTTGCTAACAAATTGTACAGTCCAGTATGGTCCATGTCAACCAAGGAATACCTAGAGTACTCCCTTCAGCATGAACCAAAAAAAATGGCATTTGATGTATGGTGGTTGAAATGCCTATTTTCTACAAATGCAGAGCAATTATTCAACATATTGCAAGATACATTACTGATGACACTAGGTCAAGAAAATTTTGACATAGGACTTTGTACTCCAACGAAATGATTTATTCTACCATATCCCTTGAAAAAAACTGTATCCAAATGGAAAAAAATCTAAAAGGTTGTTCCATTCTTCGTATAATTCAAAATACTAACCTAGAAACATTTCTCTTATCTAATAGCTTCTCGGATTTTCAAAATAGTTCTCCTCTCAGTTTCAGGTCCTCGAGGAAACCTAACATTCCTACCAACCACTTCTTCTGTGTAATAACGTGACATCTTCAAAAAAAACCTTGACTTGGATACACTATTGGGTGATCTAAAAGGCATGGATTCGTTATGACAAAGTTGAATTGAACCTTCCCAAGGTATTCTCTGATGCCATCCGAATAATATATGTTCAAGGAATCCTCTATCAATTGACTGTTATTTAATTGAGTACACATATTGCTCCCTTTAACAGGTCGCTCTAATCCTTCTACTATTTAATTGACAGGTAACCAAAGATGGTATTGAAGGAAAGGATACTAATGAATCCTGTCTTTGCAACCAAATTCAACAATCTTTGAAGGGAAATACAAAACTCAATTTAAGACCAAGTAGACTTCAGATGTGGCTTCCTCTGAAAACACTCCTCCAAGGCCTCAAAATCAATAAATAATCAATGTTATAATTTTTTTGTATAGCTTAGTCTTCTTCCCCCTGAAAATGAATCAATATTAAAATGGATCTTTGGATATCAATGTCTTGTAAATAAGTCTTCACATGGCTCTGTAGATATTTATGCAAGTACCCTATGAAAACTACTTTGGGTATACCACTTTCAACAGTTTTCCCTAATTAATAACAACAAAATTTAGCCATGAAAGTTGTTTTCTCTCTTTCTCTATAATGGTAATCATGATCAAAGTAGCAATTAGTAGAGCAATTAAGTTTGTACCCAACAATAATTTTTTATGGTGGTTCAGACCAGTGAGAAGTTCTTTGGAAATTTCTTAAATAATGATGTAGTATTGTTGAATGCCTCAAAGAGATGATAGCCTGAAAAATGACGCCATGATTTTAGGATCAATCAAGCCTTGGGATTGTTGGAGACATTTACCACCATACACACTCTTTTTGGTCAAATTGGCCCAGTTAAACCACTATCCTAAGTATTATTGACATTAATTGGCATCAGTGGAGCATTAATTGACATCATCCAATCACACCCACACCTACCTTCAGTCAAGGAGGATAACTTAGCCTTCTCCTACATTCGAGTAGGCTAACTGGAGCACTCCGGGGGTGATCTGAGTGATATTAATGCACCTAAATGCTAACTGATGGTTACATTCAGTTAAACAGGGCAGTGAAGGTGCCTCCTTTCATTTAATTGATTATTTAATGATTAATTAATGAACTGGAGTCAACAGGGGCGCCTCCACCAACTTCTGATGTTCAATTCAACTTCAGTTAACCTCATCGGGGTTCATTGGAGTCATTGAAGTGCTAGCACTTGATGGTTGGCTTGCTATGGCATGTGTCTAATCTCTTTCAGTTGAGACTCATTCATTTATTGCACTCTGACTTCAGTTAGGGATCAATTGAGTCAATTAGGGTTTTAATCAGTGGTTAACTGAGTTTTGACTATGGCTTACATTCAGTTAAGCTAGAATCACTCATTCAATTCGAATGACCTCCTTAAGGATTCGAATTGCTCATTCATTCATGCTTGTAGCATGAGATTGTATTGTATTATCATTCTTTCATCTGATTACACAGAGTGGCTACTCATTCTGTAGACCGATTACACCACTTCATGAGTTATTTGTTGATTAATATTTGATGAGACTGATGTTTAGTCCCTAGATCAATGTGCAAGATTAATATGGTATCAGAGCTCACGGTGGGACAAAGCTTTATCTCTCAAAAACAAGATTTTTGACAGATTTCTGCATGAAAATTGAGCAATAGCTCAAAAATCCAGCACTGCACCAGAAGCCAAGGCTTACCACTTAATACCCCAAGTAAATAACTTGTTGATCAAGATTGCTTGATTGACTATGATGGGTGTGATGAAAGCCTAAAATGTGCAGGTTATCTGACCTTACATTGTCCTTTCTGTTTTGATTTTCATGTTTTCTACAGGTGAAGCATTCGCTCCAGCAGATCCAAATGGCCTCCTCAGTAGATATTTTGACTCCATACAATTTCCACTCTTGGAAAGGTGATATGGAGATTCATTTGTGCTCCAAAGGACTCTTTAGAGTCACCATGGACACTGAAGATGAGCCCGGTTCAGCCATAGAAAAATCAACATTCTATTTTCCGGGATTTTCTTTTCCATCTTGTAGGATTGAAGACTCCCAAAAGAAATATGGGACAAATTGGAAACTCTATATGGAAAGCATGATGACTTGAGAGTTTACCAGCTCGAAAATGAATTAATGTCTCTCCAGCCCTCCAATTTCGAGACTCTGAATGACTTTTTCACAAAGTTCAAGCATACTGTTTTACTCTTGAAGCAATGCAAAGTGGAGAAGGAGGATGATCAGCTCATCCTCACCATACTCTCCAAGCTTGGGGTTGATTATTCAGTTTTTGTTTCTACATTCCATGTGGGGAATCTCACAACCCCTGGATGGAAGATGCCTACACTCAATGCCTTCATTGAGTCCCTAACAAGTGAACATGACAAGCTTGTCCATATGGGGATCATCATATCTTTCTGTGATCAAGCCCTCCATGTCTCAGGGCCTAAATATTTCAAGGGTAAAGGAAAGCAGCAGAAGAACCCAAAAACTAAATTTGATGCTCCTAAACCTAGAGTTGAAAACCAGCAACATGATGAGTCTTCTGGCTCAAGGAAGAACAAAGGAAAAGGGCACCATGGCAAGGAAAAAGTAAAGTGTTATTATTGCGGGAAGGGATACCACCCTGAACATGCCTGCATGAAGAAGAAGCTTGATGAAGAAACCTCTCTCCTTGAGAGAAATCACATCAATATTCTAGAGAGCTTTCGGAGGAGAGATCAGCAAGATCGGGAACCATAGCATGAAAAAGGTCATGATCTCATAGCAAGCACTTCGAAGTCCAAAGCACTCTTGATTGATTCTGGAGCTTCAAACCACATGATGGCTGAAAGAGACTCCTTTTCATCCTTGGAGACCAGAAAATCCATCCCCATCCACATGGGAGATGACTCCACCATCATTTCAGAAGGACAAGGTACTGTTGATCTTGAAAATGGTTTTTTTTCAAATGTTTTGTATGTACCGTCTCTGGCATCAAATCTCCTTAGTGTCTATTAGATGACACATACAGAAGTGCCTAAGAGATTTTCTTTCAGCCCAAATGATGTTGATATAACAAAAATTGCATCCGAGAAAATCATTGCTAAAGGCCTTGCAAACCATCATGCAAAAGCCTATGAGTTCTCTCACTTTGTTGTGGATGCAAAGCCCACCGCTCTGATAACTCATGGAAATGAGGTTAGTAGGCTGTGGAATGAGAGGTTTGGCCATATTAATTTCAAATATTTGCAGCAATTACAGAAAAATCCATGGTTGAAGGCCTCCTGGTCATCAAGGCAACCACGGGAATTTGCAAGGGCTATGTGATTGGAAAACACCCTGAGCACAAGTTCGATCGGGAGAAGGTAGACCGAGCTACATGCATATTGGGGCTAATACATTCTGATATCAGTGGTCCGATTCCTATCACAACCCGTGAATGGATAAAGGTATCTTCTTACTTTTATTGATGATTTTTCAAGGTACACATGGGTCTTCTTTCTCAAAAAGAATTATGAAGTATGTGAAAAAATTTCTGAATTGAAGGCCTTGATCGAAAATGCCTCTAGGCTTAAGATCAAGATCTTGAGATCTGATAATGGAGGGGAGTATGTCAGTAATGAGTTTCTACACATCTTCTCCCAAAGTGGTATTCAGTTCCAACATTTAATTCCCTACACTCCCCAGCAAAACAAAGTAGCGGAAAGGAAGAATCGGTCTCTCAAGGAGATGACCACCTGTATGTTGGAATACAAGAAGCTTGCTGCAAATTTGTGGGCTGAGGACATGCATGCTATAGCATACATTAATAATAGGTTTCTGCACTCATCCATGAAAGGGAAGACCCATTTCGAAGCATACTATGGACACAAGCTAGATGTGTCGAACCCACGGGTGTTTGGGTCCACTGCATGGGCCCAGATTCCACTTGATAAAAGAAAGGCTTTGCAACCGCAAAGCATAGAATGTTTGTTTATTGGGTATCATGATGAATCTAAAGGTTTCAAGCTTTTGGATATCAATACCAAACACATCATCATCGAGATATGTGTCAAGTTTGATGAGCCTCTTCAGGAGGTGGAACTAGTGAAGGAGAAAATTGTTGAATTTCCTTCCTACTCTACTGAATATTTGGATGATGAAATTGGGGGTGATGACCCTGATTTGGATCCTCTGATTTCTGATATTAGTGTGCAGCAATCATAATATGCTGAATCAGAACCTGAAGTGCAAAATCATCTTCCTACATGGGCCCGACAAACACTCTCCTCCGCAGGAGACAACATTGGAAATCTGGATGATCCAAGGAAAACCCGATCTGATTTCCAAAGAGTAGGTATTGCACTCTCTTGTCCTGATAATTTGTTGTTCAAAAATTGATATTTGATGATTAGTTTAGATCCAAAATCCTACTATCATTCTTGAAAGGATCCAATATGGCAAGTTTCCATGGATGAAGAGATGAATTCTCTTCAGAAAAACACTACTTGGGAGCTAGTTTCTCTTCCTCCGGGAAGGAAATTGGTTCAATGCAAGTGGGTGTTTCAAACCAAGGTTGCTGCTGATGGAAGCACCTGAAAATATAATACAAGGCTGGTGGCAAAAAATTTCTCTCAGGTCCAAGGTGTGGACTACCATGAGACCTTTGCACCGGTTGCAAAAATGGACTCCATCCGCCTTGTTTTGGCAATTTCAACATCCAAGCACTGGGAAGTGCATCACATGGATGTTAAGTCAGCCTTTATGCATGGAGATATTCATGAGGAGATATACATGAAGCATCCTGAGGGATATATCACTGATCCATCTTTGGTTTGCAAGCTAAAGAAGTCACTATGCGGGTTAAAATAGGCCCCAAGAGAGTGGTATTCCAAGATGGATGCCTTCCTTCTCTCGCAAAACTTTCAAAGGTGTATACCAGATCCAAATGTGTATTTAGAGAATTTTGATGGTCATATAATTATAATTGTTTTATATGTTGATGACTTACTGATCACAGGTAGCACAGTTGCCTCCATTTCAGCCATCAAAACTGCTCTCCACAATACCTTTGAAATGAGTTATTTAGGGCTTCTAAAATAATTTTTGGGGATCGAAATTGAGCAAAATTCTGATGGGATTATGATCACTCCGTACAAATACATTTAATACCTTTTATTCAAGTTTAACATGGCTGATTGTAGGCCTGCACCATTCCCTTTCCTTTCAGGGATCAACCTTGAAGAAGGAAAAGGCACACCTCCCATCGACTGCACTATCTATCATTAGAGGAAATTTGGGGTGTAAAATGGGCCTTATAAGAAAATGTGCCAAAATAAGTTTTTGTGAGTTGGAATTCAAGAACCAATAGGATTTCAATAAAATAAGTCAACCATAATGGTTG
>LPNX010276555.1:0-39695 GCA_001517045.1 Pseudotsuga menziesii
ATGCATCATAGTGTATAAGATATTCTCCTCATCAATTGATCACTTATCACAACTCTCTTAATCTTCTTATGTTCATCTGCCTGTCACAACCAGGTCATCAATTTGTCCTCAACCATGCCTTCAACTTGTCATTGCCTTGTCACACTATCTGTCAACACAGAAATTGTTCTCTGCTCACCAACACTGTTCAATCACATTTCATGTCATTAACTTCTGCTTATCAGCATATCATTCTAATGTCACATCCAACTGAAGCCATTCACTTGTCTCTGTCAAATGTCTTATGTCAATCTGCTGAAGGTTGACATCCTCAACTGGTCCCAGATTTCAAGTATATATATCAGTCATCAAAAACCATTAATGCTAGTTGAGACATCATCCTAGGTTCAAGTCATCTGCTGTTGAATTCTTACAGAGATGTCTGCATTTAGGGTTTGCATCCTACAACCCTTCACTCGTTATAAAGACTGTAGCTGCCTCAATATACTTGTCACTGTTTTCACCATCAATCTGCTGTCTTATTACTAGATTGTCAATTACTCATTACATACACATCAAGGATCTGCTCATGTACTTCTCAATCCAAATCACTGCTCAGGACAGCATACAAAGTTGTCTGATCATATGGTCAATATGTGCCAATCACCGACAGCCTACTCATCAAAAGTTTGCTCATAACATCAAGTTAGCAAAAGATTTGCTCAATACCATGTTGCTCATGTCAAGTCATCAAAATTCTATCCACTATTTGAATCACTTTTGACATCAACTAAGTGCCAACAAATTGTTCATATAGCATCAAGGCAATTTCAACAGAGCTGATTAACTAGTCTCCAAAATATCCAAGACTAAACCCTTTATGTATTCAAAATTTCAAATATCACTGTGTACTGAGCATATCACTGTTCATATCATATCACTGAGCATAAGTGTTGGCATCATTGCTGTGTGTGCATATTACTGTATAAACTAAGCATGCGTATAATCATCAAACTATCAAGCATACCTGAGCAGAGATGGTTTCTTTACTGAAAAACAAGTTGTACATTAATCATTTCATATGTCAAAATCCACTATCAATGCTGTCACAAACATATCGTCGCTGTTCATTGGTTAGATACATTTCAAGCTGCTGCCAAATCATCAGATGTCATATAGGTGAGTTCATGTCTTCAATGCCCTTTACTTGTCAAGTTCAGTTGATGTTTTCAAGCCATATCCGTCTCTGTTCAACTTAAATACTCATCACAGCCTGCTCTTCTTTTTCCTGCGACTGTCTCAGCTATATGTTAAAAACAAATCAGAGCTGCTCCAGTATCACCGAATCAAACAAAACCAACCTTAGTCTTGAAGATGACCTACACCATTGCTTGAATTCAAGACTGTTTGTTCAATCTCCAGGACTGTGGACTGCTTCAAACCTCAAGGAATTCACTGTGGAAAGAACTCGGTTTCACCATCAACTAGGTCACTGTTCTAGGCATCAAAACTTGGATAAAACTCAGACTATTTTCACTTGCAAAACTCAGACTGTGTAAGAGCTGTAGATGTCTTCAACATTGGACTGTTTCAACCTCTGGATAATCACTATAGTAGGTTCGTGACTGTCATAGAAATTCAGGCTTGATTGCTGCAATAAAATTCGGACTGCTCCATATGCTAGGTAACATCACATTGTGATGTGCTGGTGTAAAAAAAAACTCGGTTTGTTGCTTAACTGCTGCTACAAAATTTCAAGACTGCTCCTCTGCTGCTGCCAGAATTTCCTCAGTCATCTGCTGCCAAAAAACAGACTGTTTTCCTTCTCTTCAAATTCGGGTCTGCTCCTTTAACTGATGTAATTTCGGACTGCTGCCACAAACCCCACGAAAATACCAGATGGCTGCAAATTCGGGACTGTGGAAAAAAAATCTTAGTCATTGCTGCACCCGAATTTTCCTCAGTCAAAGTTTGCCTACTGCTGCTGCCCCCGAAATTTACCTGAGTCCAACGAATTTGACCTCAGAGCTCTTGCAAAATTCACACTAAAAAATGAAACCGTTTGTAGGTTATTTATACTGGTTTTTTTCGTAAAACTTTGGAGCCGACCTACATAAAAAACAATTTGAATTTGAATTTGGATTTTATTTATTTTTTAATTAATTTTGGAGCCGACTTGTGTTTTGTCACACATTCCTTTGCTTTTCTTTTATTTTTATTTTACAACCTTCTTGCCATAAGCAAGGGTGTCCTTAAGTCACCACAAAATGGTCAACATTAGGGTGTTGTTGATCATGCTTTATCAAATTTACCACAAGTCTCAAGGGCTTCATCAAGGACCAAGGAACCTTAGCCAAGGGTATGCACTTGACCTCAAGATCAAGGCATGCGTGCCATGCAAGTGTGTCCACCACATCGTCATCAAGGAACCCATCATCATAACATGTATGACCAAGCACCCCATCATAGGGCATGCAAGCAATTGACCAAGTGTCGTCACATGTGTGAGGGTGCCTTCATCATGACATCATACAAGCAATGGATTTCATGACTTTTGTAGGGGCATCAAAGTCTTCATTAGGGGTTCTTCATCAAGTCTTCATTAATAAGTCAACCACATCATTGTTCAAGAACTTAACTACCACACACTTGTGGGATAGATGATCATCATAAGTGCCACAGACTTCTTCAATGTCTTCATCATCATACATCAAGGGTTCCACATAAGGACATCTTCAATGTTCAAAGGGCTTCAACATCATACCTAGGACATGTTCATGGGTTCCGTAGCCTGTCAAGGACCATACAAGGTCATCATCATCACACAAGAGCTCCATGACCCAAACAAGGGTTGCAGGGTCATCACAACACCAACTGTGGGTCCAAGGACATCTTTAGGACTTCTTCATCAAGCAAGGGGCTTCATAGGCTTCTTCAACCACCTGAACCACACAAGAGGACCTCCAAGGATCAAGATATATTTTGTGGGGATGCTAGGTCTTCTTCTGGGGTGCCATGACATCATCATAGCATGAATGACCACAGAATGGGTCATTAATGCCTCTCCAAGCCATTTAGGGCTTCTCCATCGTCTACCAAGGCTTTAGGACCATCTCTAGGGTCTTCAGCATCATCAGCAAGGTCTTCAACATCTTCAGCAAAGTGGTGGCTTCAAGATCCAGCCTTGTGGGTACAAGGACCTTGTCAACTGGGTACAAGGTGCTTCAAGGCACAAACCCACTCTGTAAGGGATCAAGGCACTGCAGGTGGGACTTGGTGGCATCAATGACATCCCGTGGGGCCACTACAAGTCCATGTTGGCATCAATGACAATTTCATCAACAGTGTGTGCATGAACATTGCATAATTCATGAGGTAATCTGTATCATTCATTTTTGTTGTATTTTTATGGTTTGTTGTGGGCCTACAAGGAGAAGTAATATCAGTGGGGTAAGAAATTTCTTGCTTGATTTTTTCTTACTGATTAGTTGCATTAGATCTCCTAGACGTATATGTTATTTTTGTTTAAATGCATGTTTTCCATGTTTCTTTTGTAGTTAACACCCTTGCGTTTAACCATGTCTTTGTGCAAGAATTGATGAATTGATAGAGGTATCTAGGGTCGACCGTTTGGTTGATCTTGTTTGACTCCAATTTTAAAGCACTTCCAAGGAGCATAATCTCTCCGCTTTCCACCAACAAACTCCACGGCTCAAAGGATTTCCAAGCTTGGAGCTATCTCCTATTTTCTCTTTCCTTTACTTCTAAATTAAAATTTTCTCGTTTACGGTTGCTGACATGCTTATGTAGAATAGTACTGTTTTTTCTTAAAATAATATCTAAAGGCTGATCTATTTAAACATGTATCTAGATCTAGAAGCATAAAGTAATATTTTCAAAGTAGATCTAGTTTTTATTAAGTACTTGTGCATATTTCAGTCTTTCATATTTTTATGTTCTTAACGCTATATTTCACACATTTGGTGCATTATAGGTGGCTGGTTTTCACTTTTATTGCCAGGACAAGGAGAAGTGTTGTCGGAAAATCAAAGATCTAAGTTGTTCAAAGACCTCTCAGAGCAACACTCTTGATCTTGTCTTACTCATAAAACCTGTAAGCCTTTGGATCCAGATCTCTAAGGACCATTGACATCCACCTTGTTACCACCTAAGTTGTACTTAGTGGTTTTTTATCAAGTGAGCCTGGTGAACTGGACAAAGATAACTTGTTCGGACTTTAGAAGACCTTCAGTCTTACTTCTGGGAAGTGCTTGTTGTATTATATCACATGTTCATACCCCCATGGGGGAATTGTAATAAATGTTCTAGCATGATAGTGTCTGTAAAAGACTTGGTCTCTTAGACTTTATTTGCCAATCCGATCAGCCGAGGGTGTTTTTTTCCTTTGGTTATTATTGGTTGTGTCAGCTCAATCAGCCCCCCGATTGACAAGTAGGCTCAGTTCGGCTTCAGATCAACATTGATGGACTCTCCCTTAGCTGCAGTGGTCTGTCTCCTTGGGATTTGCGCCCCCCTGGGTTGGATCTCCTCTTTTTTGTATAAATAAAGCTAAGGCTGCCTCTTCCAAGCTAGTTAGAACTGGGATTGAGGTGTTGTTGCTCTTGTACTTTGTTATTGTTTATTATTCTGGAATAAAGAAGCTTTGGAGGCAAGATCTATGGTGTAATGTTCTTCATGTGTGGATGGTGATTGTCAAATGCTTATGAGGTATAATCTGTGTTATTTATCATTGCTTTTGCTGGTTAATTGTTGGCCTTGAAGGAGAGAGCTCCCTCCTGCTAGGGTAAGAGTTTATTCTAGTTTGATTTATGCTCTTACTGCTGCTTGTTTCAGATCTATTGGAGTCGTATATATTTTAAGTTTAATTGCATGCTTTCCAATTATCTCTTCCAGCAACACCTATGTTTTAACCATCTGTTTGTGCAAGGATTTCTAAGTTGCAGGTGATCTCGCTTGTAGAAGAGGTTGAGCTGGTTTGCATCTTCCTCATCTTCAAGATCTTCTGAATGACATAGTCTCTCGGTGTTCCACCAAAGAATACTCCAAAGCCCAACATTTCCAGGCTTCCAACACTCTTTCTCTCTCCTTCTGCTTCAAAAAATCATTTTTCTTACCTGGTTACTGTGTTCTAAAGCTTTGTTATCATTTGGATCTGTTATATCAAAGTAAAATCTACATAGATCTGCTATTTCAAAGCTTAGTCTAGATCTCAATTTTGAAAAGTATCATTAAGCATTCCAGATCTAGCATAAGGAAATCGTTCGTTTTGCATGGCAAGTTAAAGAAAATCAGTAGGTTGCATGCTCTAGATTTCCTTTTATGTTTTAAAAAGATTAAATCTAGCAATCAGTGCATATTTCATTGACTGCACAAACAACAAACCAAGATCCCAAGGAAAGCTTGCTTTCCTTGGTTCCTTTTTCACATGTTTAGCTAGTTTTAACTTAATCTTTTTTGAGTTAAGGTAGGCTGATCCAAAGGTACTCTTAAAGTGCTTTTGGGCATATGTTATTCTAACATGATTGCTGGTTTTTAGCAGGTGTAACAGAGAAGAAAAGAAGCTGCTGTTTGAAAGTGGCCTCGGGAGTGTTCAAATTCCCCCAGTGGTCTCCCCTTTCACTAAAATTTAAAATTTTTGGAGAGTTGTAAGATCTTGGTTTCATCCCGTATAAGAACCAAGAAGTTTTTGATATTTCAGCTTGCTGATATTGTAACCAATAATAATAAAAGAAAATCTTTTTTGAGTAGGCTCTTTTGAGCCCGCTCCCCATCCCCCCAGGGGGGATCTGCGTCTGTTTCACTTTTTTACTTTTTTTCTTTTTTATGCTCTAGTTTAGTAATGACATGCAGGATTGTATACTTTGATATAATTTTGCATTATTCCATACTTTAATTTCAAAAGTAATCATACTACTTACCCCACGACTTCCTGATTGACCCGCAAGGGGAAAGAGATTCATGGTAGGACTAATTAGAAAACCGGCGTTGTGTATCTTTGATTCCTTTTTCATCAGTTGTTTCGTTAGTCGTAATAAAATTAACCCCTCCTTGACTCCCCGATTGAGATCCACTTGGATCGAAAGAGGTTCCTGGACGGTTTTGTTTTTAACAAGAACACCTATCTTAAAATTTACTAAAAATAACGAAGACTCCAGTGTGTATGCTCTGTACTTGGCTGCGGTTCGTCCGATCAGTCAAGCTGCATCAAAAGCACTTGAGTGACTAGAACAATTAGGATTCACTCTCCCTAAATTGACAAACCATCAGGCGAAAATCCAACGCCTCTAACAAACTGTAAACGGTGGCAAAATACCCAAAGGAGTGGGAACAACTGGAAAGTGACCTCGAGGCGGCGATCTTTGTCACACCCTGACGGGTGCGTTATGAACAATAGTCTCCGAGACTCCGTTCTAGCCCACATACACCTTGCGGGTAGCCGTGAAAGTTGACTTTTGGACATACTCCAAGTACCCCTCGGGTATATCTGGAGTCCACTTTTGGCCTAATTTAATTCATTCACATTCCATATTAATTTAAAATCTACCAAGAGACATTTGCAAAACATTATTTCAAGCGCATGCAAGCACATTATTTTCTCTGTTGACTCCATTTAAGGCACTGGTGATTTATTTCTTTCGATTATATATATATTGAGTGTCATTTCTGTGCTTATATGCCTTAAATCTTGCATCTTGTTATCTTTTGTTTCCACTGGTTAATTTCAAAGCTCCTAAACAACTTAATCAATATAACACCATCACACTAAGTAATTAGCCTTAGTAACTTAATAGGGTCTACCCCCCTTGGCTTCGTTAGGAGTTGAGCCTAAACGGAGGAGTCAAGAACAAGGTGACAGCCTTGACTTGAGACTTGCCCCCAGGGACACACCGAGTGGCTTGAAGATTTCTGCCACGTAACCCAAGTGTGTGAAAGGCGGCAACACACCTCAAGCATTGTAAATACCGTAATAAATATTTTGAGTAGGTTCGTTCAGAGCCCACTCCCCATCCCCCCTGGGGAGTTTTGTGTTGGTGCACTTTTTTCGTGGTTTTTCATTTGTTAGTGTAGTTTTGTTTTATAGATTAGTATACTTTGCTTTTTCAAAGTTTCAGATTCATTGCATAGTAATACTACTACTTACCCCACGATTTCCCGAGTGACCCGAAAGGGGAAAGAGATTCGCGGTAGATAAATTAGATAACCCTTTTTGTTTTGTTTTATCTTGCACTTTAATTCTAAATTCACTACAAAAATCTGTTATAAAATCCACCCCTCATTGCTTTCCCGATTGCAATTCACTTGAAGCGAAAGAGATTCTTGGAGGTCACTTTTCTTTTAAACAACTAAACGATCCTTAAAATCCTTTAGACTCCGTTGTGTATGCTCTGCACCACTGTGGTTTGTCCAAACAATTGGCTGCATCAAAAGCAACATGGATGACTAGATTAATTAAGTTTTGACGACCCAATTAACCTCCCAGGCAAAAATCCTTTTACCCCTCAAAATGCATCAACACTTCTGAGCTTTCAAACAATCCTTCTTTAAAGTCTCAGCTACAGTAATGAGTGGGCTTTTCTTTAAACTCTGACATGGGTGTCTATAGAGCAACAAGAGTAGACCATAGGTGTCTTCTTTGATTTGTCTTCAGCAAAAATACAGTCTTTCCTCAGCTTGCAAAACACAAGAAAGCAATCAACACTAATAAAAGAATCTCAGGCTTACAAGTGAAAAGACCACGCCATTCTTTGTTGACAGGTTTTGGAAGCCTTTAAAGAATCAAGTTGTGTTAGGTCGACTGCTTTTTGCATTGTCAAATCCAACTAACAATACTGAATGCACTACTGATCAAGCTTTCAACAATGTATTGGACCTGGTACACTTGCATCTGGTGCTTGTTTAAGGTCAGATGGGATGCTTCAAGTTGCAGCATAATTCCTAGCTGAGTGCATGATAGACGAATAGGTGCAAACCAAAATTATATATCCCTCAACATCTAGGATTTGCGAGATTATCATGGAGGTAGCTGCAACTGTTGTGAGAGAAGCAGTGGCAGAGGATCTTGCAGAGGGATACCAAGATAAAGATGCCAGTGATATTCAGCGTATATCAAAAGAAGAGACATTGGAGCATGTAAAAGAAGCAAAGTGGGAACTGAAGCTCAATTTTGAAACTCCACCAGCAGCGTCCCTTTTCAATAGCTCGCGGTTGAGGAAGGTTAAATCACGCTACGATTATTTTTCAACACCTAAGTTCAGGGTTCAACGAAGTTTGTAGCTGAGGTTCACGACCCACATATCGTTGGCAGCCAAATAGAAGACAAAATCGTGGGCCAGATTTCATTCTTTGACTGACTGACGAAAATCATCATTTTTTTAAGGCGCCACCATTTGTTGGGTGGTTTGCAGCTGTTACACTTGGTCTTCATGCGTTGTTTCATTTCCTTGTGTGAAGAGATCCTTGATTTATGAATCTTGTTCATCGTCATATACTTAGAATCTCAATATATTAAATCAACTGACAGCCGAGCAGTATCCATTTGGAAATCGAGGCAGTTAAATTCTATGGTTTGAAGAGGTCACTGCGACTTGGCATGATGAAGAGATTATTTCACAAACAATAGAAGCTCACGTTTTCGGTTGACAACTGAATAGTGGAAACTTGTCGACTACAAAACAGAGTACCACTAGTTCGCGAGTGGAGCTGTGTCAATTGTCATCCTTAGCAACCGATTTCTATGTTTAAGCAACCGCCTGGGTGAATCCTCGTGGCCAGGTGAAATTCTGGAGCAGATTTGATCCCGTATCATCTCACAGGAAGCTGATTGAAGTCTTTTTAGAGACACGATTTATTTGGCCAGTTAAACGTCTATTTCAAGAGGACCGTGAGTTGATTGACGGTTGATTACAGGAAAAAACTCACGCTCTTTGAGTTATTTGCGGTTTGTATCTCCAATCACGGATCACGCCAAATCTAGGAGTTCAGGGCACACACAAAAACTAAATGGAAGATCGTGGGTGCCCATCCTTGCCCGCCTCGTAGCATCCCGCATGTTTGTGTTGGTATCCACCATCTCATACTGCGCCAGAAATTGGCGACACCTCCAGGCATGGTTTGCTGAGTTTCTAAATGCCTCATAGGTTAATGGTATCTGCACATAGATGTTTATTAGCAGCCCACGTGCCATCTCCATTGGCAACTGTTTTTACAGAAATAACTGCGGATGAATTGATTTTTTGACAGTTGTGTTATGGTTGGGTAAAAGCCTTAACCACAACATCATCTTTTGGTTTGTACACCTGGATAGTAAAAGAGGAGTTCCTTTTAGTTATGTTGTAGTCCTCTTAGATGTAGATTGAGAGAAAAGGGGACTTAGCTTGTTTATTCTTTTATTATGTTTACTTTTTGAAAATAAAAGTGAGAAAAGCCTTTTTGGGCCTATAAAGAGCATAGCTCTTTCATTGTAACATGATGGAAAAAAGTTGGGAGGATTTTTCCCCATAGCTGAATAGACAAATCATGTTGGGATTTTTGTTACATTTGGGCATCTATTTCATGGTTGTGTGTTTTTCATAAGCTGTAGAGTAAACCTAGGCATAGAAGGCTATAATCTAGTCCATTCGACAATCATTTGCAGTTGTCAAGTTGTTTGTTGACATTATGTTTTTAAAGGTCTTAGGAGTAATGGACAGTGGTCAGTTATACTTACATTCTCCTTGTCTTTGATTATGGAACGTACTAGTTTAATCTCACTTCTGTGAAACGCAAGGCCTCCCTGAGTCCTCTTTTGACTCCATTCTCCCTTCTGATACTGACACTAGTCTTCCCTCGAGGACTGATTCTCTCTTCTTTCCCATCACTCAACCCAAATTTCTTTTTTGTTACAAATGTTTCTCTAAGCCAGCCTCTTCAGATCACCTTGCCCTTCGTTGCACCTGCCTTAGCGATCCTACCTTAGGGAAGCCCCCCTAGAGTTGGAGAAGAGACATCCTGAAGCGAGGAGAGAGGAGTGTGGTGACATTGGCTTCTCTCTCAAGAGTTGTCGTCGACCTGGTGCGCTCACTTTTTGGGCTTCAACACATGAGTGCCAGTATTGGGTGACAACAAATCCTACGCCTCGAATTAATCCGTTGTTGTGACAAAATCTACAAAGGAAGCGGGAACAACTGGGTTGCGACGTCGAGACACCGTTAGGCTACACCCTTGTTGGTGTAGTGTTGAACACATCTCAGAGACTCCAACCATCCTACATATTCCTTTCCGGGAGCCGCATCGGCTACCGTTTTTGGACACACTCCTCATACCTTCGGGTATATTGGAGTTCCCTCTTCCCCTTAAGTTAATCAACTCATCCCCAGATTAATGTAAATTTTTACTAAGAGCACTTGCAACATATTTCTTTAAGCAATACAACAACAATTTTCTCTGTGGACTCCATTTTGGCACTGGTTATTTACTTGATATAATCCTCTGTTTCGACATGCTTTATATATCATATATTGATCTTTATGCTGTTGTGTTTTAATTCTGTTGCAATATCTTGTGTTAGTTTTTTTTCATCAAACTCCTAAATAACTCATTCATTATCATATCACTAGGCCTTAACAGCCTTAACTCATTTATCATCTCCTAAATAACTCATTCATCTTCATCTCCTACCTCCCTTGGCTTCGTTAGGAGTTGGCCTAAACGGAGGAGTCAAGAACAAGGTGACAACCTTGACTCAAGACTTGCCCCCAAGGACACACTGAGTGCCTTGAATATTTTTGCCACGTTACCCCCTAGGTGTGTGAAAGGCGACACAACTAACCACCAAGATGAAAATTCCAGCTTTGGAGGAGCGGTGAAAAACCTCGAAAATTATACATCGCTTATTCAGCATTTCATAATTGACAAGCGAAAAAAACACCTTGGAATAATCAGATTGATAGCCAAGTCCTAGGAAGCCAAGCCCTTTACAAAAAGTTTGTCGTGTTAGAGCATTTATTACAATGCGGCCAAGGGGTATGAACATGTATTTTATTAAAAAAAGGGACCACAACTGGTTCTGATGTAACCACGGAACTTCCGAGCACTAACAATGAACAATTGACTTGTTCAATACTCTGGTGGCTCACTGGAAATTGACTAAGTACAAATTATTGGATAACGTCTGTCTCCAACTACGATACGCGTGCTTGATCTAGTCTCTTAGGCAAGGAGAGCATATGAGAACACCAGAATCTTCGATTTCTATAACCTGTAAAAACATCTCGACTTGACAAAAAAAACCTTTAGTAGCACAAGTTTTATATAAAACCAAATGAACCATAAGTTGCTTTATTAAAATGAATGATTTTTTTTTATTCCTAAGTACAGAAGGAAAATGCAAAAAGTAAATGCTCACTTTAAGGAGCTTATTTTCCTACTCTAGGCACAACATAAAAGGCTAGGTGTAATCAGAAATCCAATGTAGCCACCTAAGCATTTCATTAATATAAAAAAGTTTTGTCTTTTCTTTGGTTACCAACCAAAGTAAGGACACATTATTTAGAAAATGAAAACCTGTGTGATGATCCAAGAAGGGCAGGCTGGATGAGAAATCATAGGCATGAATAATGTCGTCAAAATTGTTCCCAAACTGGTAGGTTCTTGCGCAGGATGCTTCTATCCATGACTGGATAGGACTAATATACAAAACGCCATTGATGAGGCGGATCAACCACACCATCATACTGATCATCAAGGCTTACTGAATGATAATTCGTTGTATAAGCCCCAAGCTACTCCATATCATAAGGAATCTCTGGGTGTGAAGATGATAGCTGAAATTGATGCATCATATCTGACTCTTCACTACACTGCTTCTTTATGTCTTCATTACTAATACTGATATATGGCTCAGAGTGATCATATGGATAAACTGCATGCTCCTCCTCCATATAAAAATGTCCCAAGGCCACAAGATCCATGCTCCCTTCTTTAAAAACTTCATATATATGATCTTCAATAAAACCATCAAGAGACTCAAAACTCCCTCCATTAGATATGTCATAGACAGAATTATCAATAAAACCATCAAACGTTTCTGGTTCATTATTTTCCTCCTCAGACATGTCATAGATTGGATTTTCCATGAATGTCCAGGAATCCTCATCAACCTCTATGTTGGACATAAGGGAGTCTTCATCACTTGTGTTATGCTCCAGGCTATACTCGTCGTCCTCTTGATCACAATCATCTTCTTTAGAAAAAGGTCACAAGGCAGTAAACCTTCCAAACTTTTATCATTATACACATTTCATCATAGGTTTCATTATAAGCTTATGTAATTGTTTCATCCTGAGGTAGATTCGGAGTAGAAACGTTATCATCATCACTGGAATTATCATGAAAGCATTCCCAATCATCAATATTCTCTGTTGATGTGACATGAGGAGGGTTTTCAATAATATCTTCAATGAATGGCTCTTCATGCACAACCTCAATGGGATCATCATGGATTTTTGGACATTGAGTGTTGATACTAGGTGGCTCAAGATCTTCCGTATGAAATTCTCTCGAAGAAAAGAAGTAAGCCAAAGTGTTCTCGATGAATATTTCAATATTGGATAATCCACTATATTTTTGATCATAATGCCATTGTCTTAGAAAAATCTTGAAGAAATTTGTAATTGAAGTAATAGATCTATCAGGAAGGCCATTGTATAACCAATCTGAAGCCTCTCCCAATAGAGAATGAGCAAACAACTGCATCATATGATCCTCATCAAGGTTACAGGAATTGCGACTCAAATCGTGATTTTTCCGAGTTTGACTCGGATCGGAGGCGAAACGAGCCGTTTCAGCTCGCGGCGAGTTAAAATCGGGTCGGGGCGGTTTAAATCGGAAAATCGCCGAAAATCGGATCGGATTGGCATGGCTCAACGAGTTAAACGATTTTCCCACCTGTCGGCTGACTCATTCCTCGAAAAAAGAGAAAACCCGCGTTTTTTTTTACCGCGTTTTCTACCCACCCTCGACGCTGCATCTTTACTTATTTTCGGCCACCATTATCGTTCTTCACGACTTTACAGGTTTTTCTTTCATCGACGTTTGTTTTCCTTCATGAGCGTCCTCTTCATCCATAGGCGTCCTCTTCATCACGGGCGTTCAGCATCACTGCGTCTTCTTCATCCACGGGCTTCATCCATTGTCTTCATCCACGGGTGTATCCTCCTGTATCCGCGTTGTAACTGTTGCCATTGTATTCTTCTGCCCGCAGACTGTGTCCTGCTGCTGCTGCTGCTACAAGTCGCGAGTGGTCACAGCCGTCACAGTAGGTATGTGATGTTTTTTTATTTTATTTTATTTTAATTTTAGCATTGTAATATTTATTTTAACTTTTAATTAAGCCTATACTATATAGTTTTTAAAATTTGTAATGTATTATATTTTTATTTATTTATTTTTTTTTAAATTTTCATAATTTATTATAAGTTTTAAATTTTAAACCTTATTTTAATTTTTATTTTAACTTTTTAATAGTTTTTATTTTGATTTTTGCAATGCATTTTATCTATTTATTTATTTTTATTTAAAAAAAAAATTCATAATTTATTTTAAGTTTTAAATTTAAAACTTTATTTTAATATTTATTTTAACTTTTTATCAGTTTTTATATTGATTTTTAATTTATTATTTGATTTTTTCTTTGCTATATATTTTTTATTTAAATAAAAAATGTTAAAAATTAAAATCAAAGTTTTTTTTGGTTAATTTTATCTCTTTAATTTAACATCATTTCACAATTTTATTTTATTTATTTTTTAATGCAAAATTTGACAATCAAATTTTTTTTTATATTTTTTAATGTTTTATAACTTGCAGATTTGCATTTTGAAGGCAGCAGGGTAAGGTTGGCCACTAAACTATATTAAATTGGGAAGCAGATTGTCTTTTTGACAGTGTGAAAATGCCAAGAGAAAAAGACTTTGCTTGGGCCTACTGTGAGAAGATTCCAGGGTCCACCAAGTTGCTGTGTAAATTTTGCAGAGAGCATTGTAGTGGTGGAATTTATAGATTCAAATTCCATATTGCTAAGCTTCCTGGGCATGACATAAGTCCTTGCAAAGCTGTACCTGAGGATGTTAGACACTAGGCCAGCTTGGCCATTGATTGCATGAATGAATCCAAAATGAAGAAAGCAAGGGTAAACATGGAGATGGAAAATGTTGCAGGTGTTGGTGGACAATCCTCTAATACCCCCATATCACCTCCTTCTGTCGAATCCACGATGCCTCTACCTAACCCAAGTTTTCATATTCCAAACATGGCTCAAGATCAAAGCCAAATGCCACAAGTTCCACAACCTCCTCCTATTCCTACAAATTTGAGCACTGGAGGAGGAAATATCCACACTTTTTTTGCACCCCGTACACAACCAGGTGCCCAGCGTAGCTTAGATGGCACTGGTTGGAAAAAGAATGTCCATAAGCAAGCAAGAAAGGCCATTGCTAACTTTTGGTATTATTCTGACATCCCTTTAAATTGTGCCAGAAGCCCTTATTGGCAATCTATGATTGATGCAGTTGCTATTGCAGGCCCGAGGTTCAAAGCCCCTACATCTGAGAGCCTTAGGACAGATATGTTGCTAGAGAGTGTTGATGACCTCAACCTTGTGCTTGGTGAGTTTCGTACATCATGGGCAGAAATAGGGTGCACCATCATGAGTGATGGATGGACAGATAGGAGGAACAGAACTTTGATTAATTTCCTCGTTTCTTGTCCAAAGGGGACAATGTTTCTCAAATCAGTTGATGCCTCAGACAAAGTTAAGAGTGCTCAACTTATTTGTGAAATGATGGAAGAAATTGTTCAAGAAGTGGGAGAAGAAAACATTGTGCAAATTATCACTGACAATGCAGCTAATTATATGTCTGCTGGTAGATTGTGTGAAGCTAGGCACCCCACTATATTTTGGAGCTCTTGCGCTGCACACTGCATAGAATTGATGCTCGAGGACATTGGGAAACTTCAATGGATACAAGAAGTTGTGGAATAGGAAAAATCCATAACCAAATTCATCTACAATTACACAAATGTCCTTTCCACCATGAGAACATACACTGAAGGCAAGGAGCTTGTTCGCCCTGGAGTGACGAGATTTGCAACAAACTTCATCTCCTTGCAATTTGTAGTAGAGCAAAAGGTCAATTTAAATAGAATGTTTTTGGGACCTGAGTGGATGGCTTCTAGACATGGAAGAAGCCTTGAGGGCATTGAAATTGTTGCCCTTGTCTTTAATGATGGTTTTTGGAGAGATGCAGAAGAGATCATTGCTGTGACTGAACCACTTGTCAAAGTGCTCAGGTACTTAATTTCTAATTTTCTAAACCTTTTCAATGTTCATCAATTCAATTTGAATTCAAATTTCAAACTTTTTTACATGTTAATTAAATTTAAACTTTAAAGTCTTAAATTGATGATTGATCTTTCAGGATGGTTGATGGTGAGAAACCCGTCATGGGTTACATTTATGAGTCAATGGATCTCGCCAAGGAAGCCATAAAAGCCAAATATATGAATGATGAGACCAAGTACATGCCTCTTTGGGACATCGTTGATGAGAGGTGGGATAAGCAATTGCACTCTCCTTTACATGCTGCTGGATACTTTTTCAATCCAACATATTTTTATGACAAGACCAAGTTTAGTGAGGATGGGGAGGTTGGCCGAGGGCTTATGACTTGCATTGAGAGGATGAACCCAAATCCAGAAGTCCAAACCCTTATCATTGCCCAGCTCCAAGACTATAGGATTCCTTCAAAATTGTTTGCTTATACCAGTGCTATACGAGAAAGGACAAAAATGTTGCCAGGTATTTTATAATTTGTATTACAAATTTTGTAATTTTGTATTATCTTTTATAATTTTACACTTTATTATCTCAATTCTTCGAAGTGCGAAGTTTTTTTCATCTTCAATTATCAATCTTGACTTTTTAACACTTGCCCCATGTTAGGTCTTTGGTGGCAAAATTTTGGCAGTGATACACCAGATCTTAAGAAGTTTGCCACCAGGATCCTTAATCAAACTTGCAGCGCTTCAGGTTGCGAGCGCAACTGGAGCATGTTTGAGAAAATCCATTCCAAGAGGCGTAGTCGCTTGACACAAAAGCGCTTGAATGACCTCGTTTTTGTCCACTACAACCTTCGCCTTCGCAACAGGCAGTTACTTGGTGAGACACTTTATAATCATTTGTAATCTTAAATTTTAATCATTGGTTTAAACTTTAAAATTTTAAAGTTTAATTCACATTTTGAATGTATCTTGATTCTTGATGTTGACAGGTTTGGATCATTCAGCTATTTCCTTGGGCCAAGATGACTTGGAGGTGGAATTGGAACAGAATGGGGATCCTACAACTGTTGCTACATCTACTTGGATTCATTCAGAGGAGGCTCCTCTTTTTAGTTCCGAGGACTTAGAGACCCTTGAGGGTCAAGCAACAAGAGATGCGAGAGCATCTACTTCTTAGTTTTAACTTTTTCTTACTGTTTCATATTTAGTATCTAGATTCTAGATTTTGGATCCTTGCTTTATGTATTTTTGGACTCATCTTATGGATGAGAGTTGATATATTTTGGACATCTTTCTGGATTATCATTTATGGACTCATCTTATGCATGAGAGTTGATATATTTTGGACATCTATGATTCTATTGATATCTTTTAGGCATCTATTGATATCTTGTAGTGTATGGACATGGTTGTTTTGAATATCTATATTTTTTTTTTAAATTCAAAATAGAGGTATATATCTAATTTTTTGTATTTGCCGATTTTTTCCCGATTTTTTCCCGATCCGATTCAAACTCTTCGCTCTTTTGCCTCGTCGATTTATTGCCGATTCCGAGTCTGGTAAGTATGATCCTCATAATGTATGTTGGATTCACTTGCATACGAAAGGAAAGTCACAACGTGAAGACTGGCTGAGTAATCACTATCATGCCTTAGAACAGAGTACAAATCACACGTGTGAAGGAGGGAGAAGCAATTAGCTGGTGGAAGTCCAAATCAAGAGAGCGCTCAAGCAAGAGAAGTTTTGAAACTTTAGACATCACCCAAATAAGGATGCATCAAACCTTAGATCAGATTTCAGATCTCACCTTCAAGACATATGCATAATTAATACTTAAGCTTGAATTTATAACCTATAAGGACTTCTAGAAGGTTCTACCTTCTATTCCTTATTGACTTTATTGTTACTCTAGAAGGGTCAAGACGTCACACGATAAGGAGGGTTATAAAATAACTTAAAGTTAAGGCGTCTTAAGAGAGGGTTTCATAAGACAAGATGGAGGGTCAAGTTACCACACTCAAAAGGGGGCACTAGCCCATAGGACCAACAAAAGACCAAACCAAACACAAGGCTAACCACAAGTCAACAAGAGGTGTCACAACAAAGTGGGAAGGAAACTGTTTTACCCACAAGACCAAAGGTGTAACAACAAGGTGGGAAGACAACCCTTTTATCTGTCTCTCTCAATGTATGTGGTCCACAAGAGTCCCATAATAACTGGAAGTTTTATCATCACTATATAAGGAAGGTCCAAACTGGATGATGTGATCTTCTGGTCCTCCTGACTGCTCCTAAAGGTTTAGTACTAGTGACTTCATCAAGGAGTGGACAATCCGTTGTGGAGACAACCTAGCTCAACCATTTAAGAGAGGAGGGCATCACACATCATCATCTTGGTTAACTGACCAAGATCCACTTGGTTAATTAACCAGGAATACACCTACAGGATTTGCTTAGGCCTCATGACCAAGAAACTGTCTAGTCTTTGACTAGAATTCCCTCAAGATAGATAGGGGCCCTAGCCGCATGATAGGGACTTTGCCATGGCTCTAACCTCCTTGGTCCCAGACCAAGAACCCTAGTAGACTGCTAGGGGCCCTAGGGTACCTGCTAGGGACTTACACTCCTTGGTTAACTGACCAGGAACCCTATTTAACTGAGTAGGGTGCCATCCTCGCAACTGCATTATTTTTAACATGTACCACTCCCTACTTCCTCATCATCATTGCCATTGGTATATTAGTTTTTTGACACCACCATCATAATAAGAAATGGAACCAAAAACAAAAACCACAAACCTATCATGCTTCTTAGCTCAAGATGAGAATCACTTATTGTTTGCAATAGAATGATGGAGAAGGAGAAATGGGAAAGAGTAGGGGAAGAGAACGTTAAAGATAAATTTTTTTAACATAGTGGAAAGGATTTTGAAAAACAAACCAAGAGTGGGATTTAGAGCCTACCTCTTTAGCTTTTCATTGTTGATTGAATGTCTCTATGGAATCCTTCAATTTCGCTTCCATGCTATCACAAATAGTAGCCTTCAATCACTCCTTCAATCTCCCTTCCAAGCTATCACAAATAGTAGCCTTCAATCACCCCTTCAATCTCTCTTCCAAGCTCTCACAAATTTGCTCTAAAACAACTACCAAACCCACTCAAAAACATGGCAAAGAGTAGTGAAATGGGTGAAATGAGAAATAGATTTAGTGCAAATGGAGTGAATGAGTGTTTAAATCCCCTAAATGAACCCTAGCCATGCCTCAAAAGCTAGGGGGAACCATGTCCGGGTTTCAAAAACCAAAAGAGAAATAAAATGCACTTCAAATCGCGGAAGCATCTAGGGAGAATTTTTTCTTCTTCTTGAGAGTGGCTAGGGAGCGTTGAGCATTGATAACAAACAAGGAACTTGTTCACAAACTCAATGACTCACTGGAAATCTACCTAAGTGCAACTTAGTGGATAACAACGCTCTCACTTTATTCTTGCATATCCTGAAAATTAGTTTTGGACTAATTATGGCACATCTATAATGGATTAATTGCGTCTTCTCCATCATGTTCGAACTCTCTTAATGTAAATCAAGTTTGATTCCAAAGCCCAATGGGATAGGCACTAGTCTTGGTAAATTCCTCCATTCATCTTGTTGTGAAAATATCAAAATCATCTCTTTCCTAGGGTTTCCCTGTTTGTGCTATAAAAGAACCGGCCTAAAGTGAGATAAAGTATTGTTGTGGTGACATTGGTCAATCTTCCTAAATGCCTCTAGGGTTGCACTTTGTTAAGGGACATTTTTACATTGGAAGTGCAGGTTTGGGAGATAACATTACTTATGAGCCTTCTCTGATAAGTTCCCCAAATGGATTTCAGAGAAATTTATTCTGGGTGCTTATAGAATTTATATTATACATGGTTTTATAGTTAAGCAATTTTAGGTATTGTTTTCTTATATTTTTAAATAGAGTATGGTTCCATGAAATCTACTTTCAAGAATCAGAATGGGCTACATAGCAATAGTAAGATAGTTCCATGAAGGTAGTGTACTCAAAGGAAGTTAGTAAGACCTTACATAGCAATGATTGATATATGGTTTTTTCTTAATATGTTAATCTCTTCTGATAAAAGCATCTAACTTGTAGCTAAAAGATTAAACAATTACTGTTTTTCTAGTGTAAAAGATGTTCCAAAAAACTCAACCACTACCCATATTTATCACGCTAGGACTGGCTAAAGAAATTTATTATCTATTATTCCAAAATGGGGCCCTATAGCTTGAGGATAAAAGAACATATGTAACTCTTTAACGCACATCTTAATTAAGTCTCATGCTGGCCAAGTATAATACTAGCCATCTTAGCTATTTTATGGTTTAAGTCGAAGACTAAGTTGTAGGAAACTCGGGTTTGGCACTCGTTTGACCCCCGGAAATTCACTGAAACTCGGAACCGCGTATGGCACTTGATTGAAACTTGCTTCTGTCTGTATAAAACGTTTTTCTCGTACAGGAAACGTGTCCGTACGAATGAAAACACGTTTCTGTCACGTTTCCTCTCATGTACGATGCGTTTCCCATCAAATGAAAGCCCGTCACTTAAAAACCGTCCCATACAATCTGTTTCTACCCACCTAAGTCACATGACACAAGGACACGGGACACGGAGGACACGAAAATAAGAGTATTCGACACGAGACACGATGACCCCGGAAATAGGACACGAGGGACACATTTTATATATATATTAAAAAATTATATATATATATATATATATATATATATATATATTAAAAAAAATACATAAAGATCTACATTTTTTAAAAACTAGAAAGATATACAATGTACATCAATCATAATATCATTCAATTGAAATATGACAAATGATGAATCAATAATAAAATTATCAATGATTCATGAACTTCGAACCATAAACTACATATTTGATATTTCTGATTAAACCACAAAAATCAAAATGTATTACATAGATATCGAGAGAATGCCACCAACAAATACAAAATAGAGTCGATACTACTTAGTACTAAGTCTAGTATCTACAGTACTACTAGATACAAAATGAAAATACTAAATAGCCACAGGGAAGAATATCATAGCTCATTAATGGTACTAGCCACTGTCAATTGCCCTCCTGCTGCTCCAAGTCAAAATTAGCATTACTGTCGTAGCTCTTTTCTCTATCCTCCTCCTCTATACCCGTTTTGACAGGACACATGTCTAGAAATCAGGACACGTTTTTGGCACGTGTCCGACATGTGCTGGAAAGTGTCTAGATTTCGGGACACGAAAATTTTGGTGTTGGACACGTATTAGGGCGAGTGTCGTGTCCGACACGTGGAATACGGGACACGGGCCCTATTTGGAAGTGTCCTGTTACTTAGCTACATTTCAGCAATTAAGGGTTAATACATTAAATTTTAAAATAAAAGTTAATTCTAGATGCTTCTATATAGGTTGAAGAAAGTTATAAAGAAGAACATCACTTCATTCTCTCCTCACACAAGTGACTTGAGCACTCAGGGCCCAGAATATAGCAGTTGGCCTTGTGCAGATTGGGATGTCGAGGCATGATCTACAGACTTGGGCCTTTCTCTTGCCGCACTAAATATTGAGGAACCTAGAATTGGAACTGGAAATACTTCTTCCACTTTACATTTTGTTGTTGAGGATGCTTCTTTTTCTATTTTTGAGGAAGACTATGAAGATGATGATGACTATTAGTCTGAGCTCATGTTTTACTTTTATTTCTATGTTAGTATGTTCATTGTTCATAGTTTGATACATTGTACTTGTAGCCTCATACATAAAGGCTAATTTTGGATATATACTGTATAGTCTCATTTAAAAGGTTGTTTTTGAATATTACTACTTGCATGAATGAAATGATATAGTTGTGGGTCCATGAGTAAAATGTGATGTTAGATGTATGATTTAAATCTGATCTGTATCATTTATCATTATCATTGGCAATGTTGCTTGCAGCTAAATGGAATTAATAATTTTTGGTTTGTGTTATATCATAATTTTGTCCTTGCTGATATATATATATATTTCCTGGATGGAAAGATGGTTTGGTCAATTAATGCTATTGAAGATGTATAAATGATACAGGATTTTGGGTCTGAAGAAATGAGACATACTATTTTTTGTCGAGATATGAAGGGTCTAGCCCCGATCTAGACCTTGTATTTTTTGATTTCTGTAAATGTACTCATTGTATTTTGTGATATTACCAGGGCTAAGTCTTGGCTTTTCTTTGTGAATGTAACGAGAGTTCCGCAGGAACAGTTTATGGTCACTCTTTATTTAGAGTGACAGATATTTTCATATATATATATATATATATCGTGTTTCCCCATTTCCAAAATTTGGGGGGGGGGGGTTGCGTTTCCAACTTTTCCTTGTATCATCGTCCCCTTTTCCCCATTTCATGCAACTTGAAGATATAATGATGCCGAAATGGGTATGTATTTTTTGTTCACTCATATTTTCCTCAATGACTGTTTGGAATTTAAGAGGTGAAGATGTATTACCTGTGTCTGACTTTGTCTAGTTCACCAACAAAGTCACCCCTAGGAAAGATAACAAAACTTAGGTAAAACTTAAAGTGGACTGGTTTATGCAGCTCTACAAAGTCAGAAATTTGCAAGCTTTCTGATATTGTTTGTAAGCGATTTCAAGGGATTTCATGATGGACAATTTAATGCTGATGACATCGGCATCTTAATTGAAGTCGAACTTATTTTTTCTTCCTTTGTTCAGCTGTCTTGCAGATGTCTTTGCTGGTTGATGTCACATACAAAACATATGGATGAGGTTAACACTGTGATTAATCGACGATCTCTTTTCTACAATTCTAGACGCTTATGCCGTGCTGGTTTACCTAAGAATCGTATCCTACACAGTTACTTTATTTATACTCTAGTGCTAAATTAATTGCCAGCCTTACCATGCAATCTTAT
The DNA here is from genome assembly GCA_001517045.1 of Pseudotsuga menziesii. Classification (NCBI taxonomy): domain Eukaryota; kingdom Viridiplantae; phylum Streptophyta; class Pinopsida; order Pinales; family Pinaceae; genus Pseudotsuga; species Pseudotsuga menziesii. The sequence continues at coordinate 22,292 of LPNX010276555.1, forward strand.
CATAGTTACAGCTTAAAATCCATTCTAGATTGTATTAATCCTATATGTTTTATTCTGCATTTCGGAGGGGACTCCATAGAGATATAACTTGATAGCTTCAGAATAATATGCAGGCTACATACATCCCATCTTATGGAAATATTCTTTTCATTTTCTTTGAACTTTAGACGAATCATAGTTGTTTTATGTTTTCTTCGTGGTACTTGTATGCTGAAACCTGATTTTATACGAGCTACCTGCAGATATGCTAGTAGGGTTGTCACTTGTCAGTAGTAAAGAGTGATTTTGTTGTTATGTTGCAGGTGAGATTCAAAATGAGATGGTAGAAAAATAAGAAAAGTAAACATACTTGTACAAACCAACTGCTTTTATGTGCACATGATAAAATCATATATAGCTGCAACAAAATTAGGTACTCTTTTGATTATTTATAACATGTATAGAGAATTGTGTCTTGTCGACTCCACAAGGGTGTGCAGGATTGTTGGAGAATGATCCGTAACCCCGGTTTTACACATCTGCACATACCACTCAACCAGTGATTCTGAAGGTAGTTGCATCTGTGGACACAACACCCTTCTCACCAATGCTTAATTACAATACATGAGGGCATTAAGAAATCACTTTATAATTTTACAAATCTTTCTTTGTCCTTAGTGTCAGAATAGATGGTTCCAACCTAGACAATCTTTCTTATTGAGTTGGTATGAAGCACAATACTCAACATATGATGGTTCTTCTATGCTCATCATTGTAGTTATCCATGCAAAATTCATTCCACGTAGCTTCTACGGCTGTATGCTTCTCCTAGGTTGCACACTTTCCTTTTGCACACTTTCTACTTACTTTTGTCTTCTAGTTTTCATAACATTCATGCTATCTCATTTTGCATTGTTTCTTTTATAGTGTTTTCCTAACATTTGGTTTGTTGTACACTGTTGTTAAGGCTCTGATTTTACAAGTGTATTACTGACACCCAATATGACCTTACAGCGACTCAACCTCAACATTAACAAAGATAAAATGCATATTCATTTTTCATAGCCATAAAGAAAATTACATAATTAGTTTGAAGATACCATGTCCAAACAACGACAACACATATTAGAGCTGAAACTATAATTACACAATAGCAATATGGGCCAAAACTGTATTCATTTCCATTTCCAAAGTATGAGCCCTTCCAATATGTTGACCACACCATTAGGAATGCTATTCCAACATATTCATAGCAACTAGATCTTTGCCAACTACTAACATAGGCTTCAAGTGCTCTCAAATTGATTGTTAGGAGTTTATAAGTGATTCACTGAAACAAGATACTGCAAATTTATAGTTTAGATCGACAACATGAAAAAAAAGATATGGCATTCATAACATGATATAACTCAAAAAAGAAATAAAGATACAAATTAAACTAGTGCCAAACTGGAGTCAAATTAAATAACTGCTGCTGAAAATGAGAAATGTTTTGCAGTGTACTTGGTCAGTTTTAACTTATTCAATGATGAGCGAGTTAAGGGGGAAAGGGGATTCCCAATATACCATGAGGGATTGGGAATATGTCCGGATTTTGAGAAGAGTGGTTCTGCACGGGAAAATGTGGGTTAGATGGAGTTGTGGGGGGGGGGGGGTTCAACACTACACCAACAAGGATGTAGCCTAACGGGACCCCATGATCACTTTCTAGTTGNTTGCTTTCCCTGAAGAATTTTCCCACTGTTCCTCAGGTTCGTTACGTTGGATTTTCGTAATGTTTGAAGGGTTGTAACTTTTATTAATGTGAGTTTGATAAATTAAATGTGAGGAATTAAGTAGTGCACATTCCTGCTTTTGATTATCCCAAAGCTTAGGGTGAACCTTCGATGGGCTAGAGTATACACCAGAATGGCAAATTGTTTATTCCAAATTGGTGAAAGAAAGTAACAAAAGCACTAACCTATACAACCCTCGAAGGACGGATTGTGTGCTTGTGATTTATTCTAAGCAGTACATCTGTTTGGCATATATAGAAACTACAGTCAGGGATTTCTTTCAGGGCGAAGCCTTACTCGACAAGTCAAGACTGGGTTAGATCTATAAAGAAAGAAAGCACATAAATATTGGAAATTAGATCTAACTAGATGCAAAACCTTGAACTAATCTAGAACTTAAAAGAAAGCAGTATATCAAAGATCAATTGCACACTAGGTGATACAGGCTTTCCCCAAATGGGAAAAGGGGGTTGTGGGACCTGTAATCCCCCTTGCTTTTTATTGATAATTATCTACAATGCTTAAAAGAAAAAGAAACGCCTTTTGACCCTTGAAGAATGGGTAGTCTATAGAGTTTTATCCAAAGAATGGGAATATACCACTGTAATGTTCCCAAGTCTGATATGCAGACCTGAACACTAACTAATGCTGCAAATTAAATAAAAATTCTGATATTAAATTACAACCACTCAGTGAATTTTCAGACTAGGTAATTCAAAGTGTTTTGTTGGGAAATTTGCAGATATGGGAGTAAGCAGTGGGTAGCAACTAAGAGTAAGTTCAGAGTAGTGAATTCATTTCCCCTAACACATTTAGATCGGGTACCATTCAGGTTTCAGAGTTCGCTATGCAGAAACTTACTCCCACGCTTCTAGGTCACCCAACCGTGAAACAAGGGAAATTCCTTTCGTCCTTTCGACCAGGGGCTTGAGGAAAGTGCAAAGGTGTTATTAGGCATTCAGATAACAAAACATATGATTTGGGACAGTTCATAATAGATCTCGAGATGTTTGGAGAGTTTAGGAAAGAATTGGGATTTTTAGGCAATTTTGGCCTAAGGAAGTACTGCGCAATGGAGGCTCCCAAATCACTATACTGCCTCTACTAACTTCTGATTTGGAGTTATGTATGGGTCGATGGGTCTATCAGTGATCCATAGAAACTTACAGAACCGGATTTGAGTGGGTGGAACTCATTTTATAGCCAAAACTGTAAAACTAGTAAATCAAAACTAGTGTTCTAGCTAAGGTGCAGAATTAAGAATAAATCTCGTAGCAGAATGACTTCAATACAACAAATGACATCTGATAGACATTAATAAAGCTTCAATGTCGATATATAATCATATATACTCATGCCCACAACCTTTGCTTACTCCTTATTGCACTAGATTGATCAATTTCCCCCATTACAATGAAAAATTAAGCTTTTCATGAGAAACTGAGAGGGTGAACTTTAGAAACAGAATTATTACAGTATGACAAATATAATTGACAGAGTTTATCAGCTTTTACACATCAGAGAGCATTGGATTGACTGACCATTACATAAGAGGGCTCGAAATGATGGGCAGGAGGCATTGTATTGACTTGGTCAGTTTTTATTTCTCTCTTCTTTTCTTCTCAAGGATGAATCATGAATATTATTCACATCTTGACCATCTTCTTCATCTATTCCTTGTAAAATGTTAATTGATAGTGAGAGCTAATGTTGCATGTGAATTGATTGTAAACAATTCCCATAATCTAAAATATTTTTTGAGTTATGAGATTGAAAGTGACATGGTAGAAAAAAAGAAGAAAACTAAAAGTTCATGCATAGAGAAACTACTTGTACAGACATAAGATGCAACGATATGTAACAACAAAAATGAAGTATGCATATTCTTATTGTAAGAAGTTTGTATAGAGCATCATGCCTCGCGAACTCTGGAGGGGACTGCAAGGCTCATAATGAATGATCTACGTTTTGCATTTTACACAGGTCTCCATGTACCATCAGTTTGATTGTTGGGAAATCTTATTGTGACAACTGTCAATGCAAGTGAAACTTAATGAATAAATTCAAGTTTTTTAGCCCAACAGTTATTGACCCTAGCACTAATTATTGTTCGTAACAACACTTTAGATATCTTGAATGTGACCTTAACAACACTTTAGATATCTTGAATGTGATCAAACCAAACAATACCGGTGCAAAACAACTTTTTATCTTTATTTTTGGGCTACATGATACCTGCCTTTCGAATACATGTTCATGTCATGAAGATCATATTGGTGGAGCTAAGGTTTTTGAATCACTATGCAAGTGAGATTAAAGCTTCTGAACTTCATCCTTTCACATGTCTAAAATGTCACTTTTCAATTGCATAATACACTAGTTTTGCTTAAGACATTGGTTTATGAAATATGTTTTCGTTTGCACCGTTTAGTGCTTGTGGGTGGATAAATGAGTATAAATATGCCATTAAATGGACCATGATATTGCTTTGTGGGTTTACTCTTTCTGATTTATTTTATGAAGCTTCAAAAAATTAATCTATATCGTCAAGCCATCCTATAGACTACATATATTCTTGTCTTATATGGAAAGTAGGAGAGAATTGAGCAATTCCTATAGATGATTCCAGTTAATGAAAAATATACAATTGAATTTGGTTACATGTAAGATAAGCTTAATTATTTTTACTGAATTCTTAATGAATTGATTTTATCTCTATACATTTGTTCTTGAATATGATGTAAGTCTATCTATCTATCTATCTAAATACTGTAAGTAGCTGTTAGAACATGAAAAAGTACAGAGAATGAAGTAACCATTTACATAGAAGGGAGTCTTTGTTAGGTTTTTAACAGCTATACAATTTAATCACTTACAACCCTAAGGAGTTACGAGTGTTAAGGATTAGGTGGCTGGAAAGATCACGTGTCCTCACAGGCAAACATGCGCTCTAGATCTTGCTTAAGGAAAACAATGTTGGATGATGTAATCCTAGCTTGTCAATCATGTGGTAACATTGGTTTACTTGTATTGTAAGGAGTGACCGGTGGTAAAGCAAGACTAGTTGATTGCCATTAGAGAGGGATGGTTTGATAGGAAACAGATTATCTTACCAGCAAGATCAAGCACTTGGAAAGAGCTATATATGAGGTTAAAATGCACTTGTTGTTCCCATTCAATAATAGTGTATTTTTCCTGAGTTGTAAACATTTTTTCTCTTAAAATTGCACTGTACAGTTGCTCTAAGGGCGGATATATTGTATCTCATAAGTGTGAGGTATAATTAAAGAGGGCCAAGTTGCTTGGAAAGAGGGTGGACTTCTCTAGGAAATTCTTTGTGACCCTTGGCATGCATGGAGACACTAGATGATTGACAAGAAATATGCTATTATTATATTCTGTATGGAGGCTATTAACTCCCAAACATGTACTTCAAGTGGTAAATGCCTAAAACACAATTGCAACCTTAGAGGAATTCAAGACGGCTTCCCATTGTCACCAAATCAACCCTTCTTCTCACTTTAGCCTGGCTCTCCTCCAGCACAAGGGCGAATCCCTAGATAATATTGCTAAAGACTTGTAATGGAAGTTCAAGGTGAAATGAAGAGTTAATCCTTAGCGAAACAGTAATTGTAATATAGTTTTATGGATAGGGTGATGTAATTGTAATATAGTTTCATGAATAGGGTGATGGTGGACCAAGAGTAGTGTCAATCCAATGTGATAGTGGAGTCAAGGGAAAACTAGAAGTGCAACAGCTATGAGCTGCTTTCGAATGGGATTAGGAGTGAATACGACTGGGATAAACAACCCACAAACAACTCTATCTTGCTGTCTACCAATACAAAAAATTAATTGTGAAAACCCAAGTAAAGGACTAGTTGGAAATATTTGTGAGGGTGTATTTAGTATTTACGAATAGACAATGTGAATGACAGCCAATTCTTGATTAAGAAAAAATATACACATTGACATTTCCAGCAATAAACACAAAGATTTCAAAGGGGGAATGAACCATAATTGGACTTCTTCCAAACAAGGAACATTGTTACCTAGATTATGGCCTTGTTATCACACAAATTAGTATATTAAGATTGAAGTCCTAAAATCAATGATAGCTTATGGATAATCAATAGGGAGGCCAATGTCACCACACTTGGCCCTGTTTTGCTCGTTAGGCTAGCTTTTCTCTAGCTCAAGGGAGGAGTCCCTAAATAAGATTACCAAAGTTCAACAATGAAGCACAAGGTGAATTTGAAGAGTAACTGTAGCAAAATAATGTGTGTTTATGAATGTAAAAGAAGAAGGCGATGAAGGGATTGGAGGCCAGTGTCTTATTAAACAGGCAAAAGGGGTCAACTAAGGATCTCTTGAGGGTTTTTAGGAATGATTAGAAAGGGATAGGGTTGTAGTGCACAAAGCTTGCTGCTCCTATGTTGCGTGGGAGTGCCCCCCCCTCCCTTCTTTCCTCGCCTTCGAAGGAAGCATCTATGAAGCACTGGGAAAGCGCGCTTCCTAAACTCTCTTGTATGACGACGTTTTCAGGAAGCTCACTTCTTTGTAAGGAAAACTCCCCCTTGCTAAAAAAAAAGCTCTATCCTTCTTTTCAAATTTTCTTAAAGAAAAACCAAAAGTTAAGTGATGGGTGGGGGGAACTAATCCTAGGCCCATACTAATGCTATTGAAAGGAGGAAAATCCTACTCTATTAGCAAAAAACCTAACCTTCGTAATCATCAGTAGCATTAAGTGGTAATATTAAATTCTTAAAGTAAAAGTTGGGATTCTCCTCATCTTCAATTTTCTATTGTTTTACTTAAATTTTTTATCATGACCATTATATGTTTCAGAATGGTTGAGAGTGGTTCCAACTAGCGTTGAATAACTTGCTGAAAAATCGACAACTTTTTAAAAAATCGCGATCTTTTCCCTAAGCCAAAAAATCAAGGGGTAAAATCGTGATTTTTAAAAACTCTTTACAGCGTGACTTTTTCTTAGAAGTTGCGACTTTTTCTTAAATGTTGTAGGTCGATGGAAAAAGTCGGCCAGGGCACCGGATCCGCAGATTAAGAGTAGGAAAGTGACTTTTTTTTGTCATTTGCTTGAGCTCCTTGTTGGAGGAGTGAGGAGGAGACCATCAACCACTTTGGAGGCATTCGAACACCATTTACCATCACCATCAACGATTTTTGTGGAGCAAGGGTTGAAGGCTCATACCAACCAACTCAATCTTCCTCTCACAGCCATGTACATTGTATCCCACTTTTTCTTCTATGTTTTTCATGGAATGTTTGCATGTTTGCTTACATTTTTTCTTGCATATTTCTTTGCCTATATTTTGCTATTTTTTGACCGTTTTTCCATTGATTTCCATGCCCATAAATATGAAAAACAATCACATTGTAAGGGGGTTTTAGAATGGAATAACAAGCTTGTTTTTTAGTTGTTTAGCCACTCTCTCGTTCTTATTTTTAACGGCTTAAAATCTAAATTTAGAGGTCTGATTTTTTAAGCCAAATTGTTGCTAATTTTTTTCAAATGGGGTTCAATGTATTCTTTTGTCTTTTTTGTGCCCAAGTCGCTGGACCCATTTTGGTGGTATGGTGAGCCTGAGGATGGAACAAACATGGAAAATGTGAGTTGCAAATTATGTGGGTATCGAATGTTGGAAGGGGTTAACAGGTCGAAACATCATCTAGCTAAACTAGGCATGATGTTGGCCTTTATACTGGTGAGCTCGGAAGTCATGAGATCTTCCCATGACTCAATCCATGAAAAAAATAGAAAGAAGGATGAGATCGTTGCAAACAAGGATGAGTTTGCAGCTTTTGGCCTAGTAAGAAGTGTAGGTGCATCACTATCTACCATTGTTGGGGAGGGGCTCAACAGGTTCACCTTCCTAGACGGTGGGGGCCTCATCCTTTTCTGTTTCACGATCAAGAGTTGGAGCACAACCTTCTATTAGGTCAGTTGTGAAGTGAACGAAGAAGGTAGGAGCAAATAGGGTAATGGGGAGGTGTCTTTACTGGAGTCACATACCTCTTAGCATTGTTAAAAACAATCCAATTTGGCAGTCGATGTGTGATTCCATTGCAGTAGTTGGCTCAGAGTATAACAGATTAAAAATGCCACCTTCGAGGAGTTGGGGGACCCATTCCTTCAAGCAAAAAAGAAGGACATCAATGCTAGCTTAGGAGAATTCAGACAGTCATGGGAGAGTACTAGATGCACAGTCATGTCAGATGGTTGTACAGATGGTAAGGGTAGAACCCTTATCAATTTCTTGGTACATTGTCCTAGAGGTACCATGCTTATGAAATCAGTTGATGCATCGACACATGTAAAAGATGCAACAATCTTATGTGAGTTGAAAGATGGGTTCATCCATGATATTGGGGTGCACAATGTTGTGCACACACTTATAGATAATGCAACTAATTATGTGGTTGTTGGCATGATGCTTATGGAGAGGTAACCCACTTTGTTTTGGACTCCATGCGCTGCTCATTGTATTGATTTGATGTTGGACGATATGGGAAAAATTCCCTTCATCACGGTGGTGCATGCTTTTAGTGCTGATAGTTCAGATTGATGTTGGTAGCCTCACAACTAGTTTTTGAGAATCCCTAGTTTATAGCCTATTTATTGATGTACTTTGGTTCAGATATGTATTGCACTCTGTACTATTTTGGTTGTATGCACTCTTGCTATGCACATGAGAAACTTTGCATATTTGTTCATAATGGTTTGAATTCTAATGGATGCACATGGTTTTGTTGACATATGCATCAAAATATACAAAAATATATATTATATAAAAAACAGTTCCGAAACGTTCCCAATCTAAAATCTTTTGAAATTTTCGCTTTTTGCTCTTGCCCCCGCTCCTGCTTCCTACTTTCGCTCTTTCTCCTGTAATTCCACATTCGTAGTTATTTGAGTTCTCCTTGCGTTTGATCCATACCTTGTGATGTTCCCCCTGTTGATTTTTGGACCTTTCCTCATTTCTTACTGTTGGTATCTTCATTCTGCAATCTCTTGCTATATGTCCAAGGTTGTTACACTTGTAACATTCTATTTCTGATCTCAAGGGACCAAATCTGTTACTCTACTGTGGCCATTTGAGGCTTGCAGGTCTATTCCTTGTTTTAAAATTTCTTCTTTGAAAATAGTTTACAACTTTGTGTCCAAATCATCCACATGTAAAACAATACCCATAAAAGAAATGTCCATACCTGGGAACACACGAAGGAGGTGCTCTTCTGAGATCTGGTCTTTCTGTTGGCCTCCTTTTGATATGGGTTGTTTTGGTTGGTATTCGATCTGTTATTCATTTGTAGAGTCCTTGACAACTTCTGCATAACTTGTTGGCTTCTCTTCATTACCTGTCGTCATTGAGCTTGAGGCCATCAGTATTCTACGTGTATCCTATACCAGTCTTGTCGAAGGATGGCTTTTGATTGCTGATGATTTGTTCTAGAATCTTGGAGCTATTTTCATAACTCTAGCCGATATCTTTCGCCTGTAATTTTGTCTTCAGAGATACTATCTCAGCCTCATGATTTTCCTTTTCTTTCATATTTGCCATTAGTTGTTTAGTAAGAGAGTCTTTGATTCTTTTCGATTCTTCCAGTTTGGTCTTTAGGTCAACAATAATTTTCTCAAACCCTTGTGCCTCTTCCTTAAGCACGTTGTTCTCCTTCCCGAATTTCTTCAGATCTTTCAAGGCACTTATAAGTTCTGCTTCAAGATCTACCCCAACTTTAGTTTCAGATTCTTCATCACTATTAAGAACTTCATTGGAGTTTATTTCCATGAAGAGTACCTTCTCTGGTTCACTTTCAGTGTCAGAGTCACTGTCGCAGTCATTGTCGGAGTCCTCACTAGATGAGCCGTTGTCTCTCTTAGTAAGGAGACTTATCTTCTTTGCGAACTTGGCTCTTTTCTGATCCTTGTAATTATTGTACTTCTTGTACGGTTTGAAGCTTCCATATTCATCACTATCTGAGTTCTTTGCATACAAACATTTAGAAGCAAAATGACCTATCTTTCCATATGAAAAACATTTAAGAGATAACTTACCTTTGTATTTCCTAGTGCCCCTCTTCAACTTCCGTATGAAGTTAGCTATTTCTTCATCATCAGATTCATCACTTGTTGGCTTGTCCTTTGTTGATTTGTTCTTCCCAGCTTGTTTGGTGGAGACCTTGAATGGTGCTTCCTTTCTTGACGTGTCTTTGTCGTCAATTCTCATTTCATAGGCCACAAGAGTCCCATGTAGCTGATCTACTATCATAGTCTTCAAATCTGTTCTTTCTTCTAGGGAAGAGATCTTAGGATTGAACCTTTTGGGAAGAGTTCTTAGAATTTTTCGAACAACTATGACCTCCTCAACTTCTTCACCCAAACCTCTGATGCTATTCACAAGTTGATCCACTCGAAGAATATAGGATGCAATGTCTTCATCCTCATTCATCCTTAGATGTTTAAATTGTCCTCTGTATGTTTGAAGTTTGGCTTCCTTGACATTACTATCTCCTTCATATGTGGTTTGGAGTTTGTCCCACAATTCCTTTGCAGAGGGGAAGCTTATCACTTTGTTAAAGACAAATTCATCTATAACACCTAGAAGGTGATTCTTGGCTTTTGAGTTGTTGTTGTATTGAGCCAACTCATTTGCATTTGTTAGTATGGTCGTTGGTACCTTGTACCCATTTTCGATACTTTCCCATATTTCTATTCCTTGAGATTCTATGTAGGCGCTCATCCTTATGCACCGAAATGCATAGTTGGACCCATCAAACAAGGGTGATCCATTTTTGCTTTGTTTAGCAAAATTGCCCATGGCTGCCTTTCAACGGTTGGACTGTTCTTGAAGGAACTCACTCTGATACCAATTGTTGAAACATTGAGACGGGGGTTGTTACCTACTAGGTCATACCTAGTTGGTGTTATCAAGTGAGTCGGGTGATGAGAACAAACACTTGTTCATTATTCAAAAGTTCAAAAGTCATTCAACCATCTTCTGGGATTTTTTTTTTAAATTTTCTTGTACCACATGTTCATACCCCCTTGGGGGAGTTGTAATAAAATGTTCTAGCATGGTGGTGTATGTAAAAGACTCGGTCTCCTAGACTTATTTATCAATCCAACTGGCCCAGAGTGTTTTTTCCCTTATAGATTATTTATTGTTGAACAAACGACTAATAATATCCGAGTTTTTCACTCATACCTCCAAAGTTGGGGTGGTTGTCTTGGTATTTAGGCCTAGGGGGTTATTAGAGTCTATGTGTCAATGTTTATAAACATGCTAGGCATTAATATTGAGTCATATGGACATGTGGTATTTAGGCCTAGGGGGTTATTAGAGTCTATGTGTCAATGTTTATAAACATGCTAGGCATTAATATTGAGTCATATGGACATGTGCTAGGTCCCCCTAGGTTTATTTTTAAGTTTTGGTAAAGTAAATTTTCCCGTAAACTTAGGCTATTTTTTAATAGTTTAATTGGGAAAATTGATATTGTTAGAAAAGTGTGGTTAGGGATCAGTTTTGGACATGGGGGTGCTCATTTTCTAACTCAGAGCACCTGTTTAACCCAAAAACCCACTTTTCCTAAGTTTTAAATGATAAATTTATCACTTACGTAAAAAATCTCCAAAAAATCATTTTTATTAATTAAAAAATAGAAATAATTAATAAATGGAGAATATTCCTAAAATCCTAAATCAGTTGGATTTGCTTCGATTTGACCGAAATCAGTGGCATCGGCTCCCAACACTGAAGGCGAGTTAGACTACTGATTAAGAGGAGTGTTTTCTAGTTGGTGAGGGGCACTGAAGGCTCACGCAGATCAAGAGGATGCGCCCCTCTCTCTCCTCCACAAGTGTGGGGCACTTGGCAGTTGATGAATGGATGGTTTAGTTCATTGAAGAAGGTGTCAATCAGGTTGTAAGTCTACTCCAGATCAGGCTCAGTTCAGGATCAGATCAGACTTGGTTCAACTCCACTTCAACCCCACTCTCTCTCTCATTCAGGCATGCACCCCTCTTGGACAGTATGGCTATAAATAAAGCCCTTGCCTCTCTCACAAACTAGTTTGGTTTGGGGTAAGAGAACGCATGCTATTGTAATTTCTAATGCTATTTGCTATTTTGCTTGGAATAAAAGAAAGCTTTGGAGGCTAGTGGTGGTGTGCTCTGTTGTGTGGATCAAGATTGTCATACATTATGGAGGTAAAAAACTGTATTTTTCCAATTTTTATGTATTACTTGTGGCTTGGATCTTGCCTATGATGGTTTCTCCGAACTGGTAGGAATAGGAATTGAAAATAAGATTACTTTAATTTTTATATTATCATGTATGCTTAGAGGTCAAACATTGCATGTTAAATAAGTTTATTTTCATGCGTTATTAACCTCTCTTTGTATATGCTTTCAAGATCTCACCGATATGTTTGAGTTTTGGTTGAGTTTCAGATTTCCCAGATTCGAAACGATGTGGATCTAGCTTGATGCTACCCCTTTCAAAGAAAATATGAAAGACATAGTCCCTCGACATCTCACTACAAAGTGTTTCAAAGCGAAACCCCCGATAGCAAATATACTCTTTCTCTTTCCATTCTCCTTTTTTTAAAAATCAGGTTTCCCCCTTTGTTACCAAACTTGTTTACTTAGATCTTTGCTTTAAAAAATATAAATCTTGCACTTAGATCTAGTTCTCAAGTTTTAAAGATTAGATCTAGTAAGCATTGCTCATTCATTTAAACTAGATCTGGCATAAAGGAATCGGTTTTTGCATGTGGCATTTTAATTAAAATCTATAGCTTGCATGCAATAGTTTTTCCTTTCAATTCTTAAAGTTATATATAGCATAAAAGTGCAAATCATATTAGCTTCCCAAAAGGGAAGCCAAGATCCCAAGGAAAGCTTGCTTTCCTTGGTTCCTTTTTGCACATTTTTTCCACTTTTTTAACTTGGATTTTTTGGGGTAAATTTTGTGTTGTCCAAAGACACTTCCTAAGTGTTTTTGGGCACTTTTTACTAAACTTTGCTTGCTGGTTTTAGCAGGTCTGTCCAAAAAGAGGAGGATATGCTGCCTGAAAATCAAATTTTGGGCCATCTGACGCTTCCAGGAAGCCCCCCCCTCAACCGAGCTTCTTTTCTTATTGTTTTGTAAGCCTTTGGATCCCAAATAACAAGGACAAACGTGCATTCCTTCTAAAGTTTTGTAACTAGTTAATAAAAAAAGATCGAGAGTAGGCTCTTTCAAGCCCACTCCCCATCCCCCTAGGTGGGGTTCTGCGCTTTTTTGTTTTTTTTCAATTTTTTTAAGTTTAGTTGTGTTTTGCAGTACTGTATACTTTGAATCACAAGCATTCCATATTTTTCAATTCAAAGTAACAATACTACTTACCCCACGACTTCTCGATTGACCCGAAAGGGGAAAGAGATGCGTGGTAGGACTAATTAGACAATTCATGAAGCTTTCTTGCATTCTTTTTTTATCTAAAATCAGCCCCTCCTCGCTTTCTCGATTCAGGCCCATTTGGAGCAAAAGAGATTCCTAAAGGGTTTTCCTTTTAACAAAGAACACAAAGTTAAAATCCTTAAAATTGATTGAGACTCCGTTGTGTATGCTTTGCACTGGCTACGGTTCGTCCGATCAGCCGACTGCATCAAAAGCAGCGAGGGTGATTAGAATAATTAGTTCTCACATTTTCAATAAACCTGCCTAGGCGAAAATCCAATGCCTCGAATTAAGCCGTTGCGGTGGCAATTTACCCAAAGGAAGCAGGAACAATTGGTCAGTGACCTCGAGACACAGTTAGGCTACACCCTTGCGGTGAAGTGTTGAACATCGTCTCAGAGTCTCCAACCAGCCTACATATTCCTTGTGGATAGCCGTATCGGTTAAGGTTTTTGGACATACTCCTCTTACCACCGGGTATATTGGGAGTCCCCTTCCCCCCTAAGTTTAATGAACTCATCCCACATTAACTTAAAATTTGACCAAGAGCACTTGCAACACCTCTTTCTTCAATTCAACAACAATTTCATTTGTGGAGTCCATTATTCGCACTGGTCTCTTTTTGATATCATCTTATGTTTCTGCATGTTTTGTTCATCATGTATTAATCTGTATGCTGTTGTGGTTTAATAAGTATTGCAAATATCTTGTGTTAAATTTATTTATCAAAACTCCTAAGTAAGTCATCCATCACCATAAAACACTAAAGCCTTACAAGCCTTAGCAATTAATAAGGTCTACTTGCCTTGGCTTCGTTAGCAGTTGGTCTAAACAGAGGAGTCGAGAACAAGGTGATAGCCTTGACTCGAGACTTGCCCCCAAGGACACACTGAGTGGCTTGAAGATTTCTGCCACGTCCCCCCCAGGTGTGTGAAAGGCGACAACATTTTCGTGTGCTGTTGCCGGGGATAAATTTTTTTATTCTCGAGTACTACTTAACTTTTCTTTTTGTTTCAAAAAGATAAAAAGATAAACAAATTTTAATAGATCTTGTCTTTAAAATTTTAATATAAAACTCGATCCATCTGGTGACTCCACTGTTTAATATCCCTTCAAGGTATTCTACCCGAAGGAATTCTGAAGGAGTATTTGAGCTCATCCCTGAGCCTGAAAGAGCTTATAGAAGGAGATTGAATAAACAATCTTCTCGTAGAATCCTTGAAGATTTAGGGTACCAATCCCTTTAAGATATCCATCATTTATTTGTAGAGAGTCATATCCATCAATCTCAAGAAATGACTGATTTCTTCAAACCCCTTGACCTTTCTCAAATACCAGGTGCTCCCCATGTCATTCTGAATGATGTTATCAAGAAGCTCCCTACATTTTAGGGCAATAATGCCATCACCGCCAAGTCTCAACTTCAGAAGTTTGAAAAGCTCCTGGTTAGTTATTGCAATGACGCTGCCCATGACCATCACGACGTCAAAATGAAGCTCTTTGCTTTATCCTTAAAAGAAGATGCTGGAGAATGGTACCCTGATTTAGCTGATAATTCATATAAAATCAATGAATTCCAGGATGGTTTTAGGAAGAAATGGGGAGAGAAAAAGGAACCAAGACATCAGCTTGCTGCCCTCCATAACACAAAAAGATGGAAAATGAAACCATCGATGAATTTAATACAAAATTCAGGCACATTGTTTCTGATCTTCATAAAGACATCAAGCCCTATGATGCTTCCATCCTCATATTATTTTGAAGCATTCACTGGAGATTTGAGGTATCAGTTAAGAGATAAAGAACTTGTTGATTTAAAGACTGCCCAGGTGTTATCAACTATTTTGTACAATAGTTGAATTTCCTATTGAGCCGCCAGTTATCGAGCATGATGAATGCTCATTTCCAGAGTTCAAAAGTTCAGTGTGCTCCAGAGTTGGCCAGTTTTTGGCTAAACGTTTTATTTTTTGTAAATACATGTTCATACCCTCTTGGGGAAATTGTAAAAAATGTTCTAGCATTTAATTTTTTATAAAAGGCTGGGCTTCTCGGACTTAAGCATCAAGCCGGCTAGCCTAAAGTGTTTTTTCCCTTGGTTGTTATTGGTTGTTGAACAAACGACTAATAATTTATGAGTTTTTCGCTCACACCTCCAAAGCTGGGGTAGTTGTCTTGGTGTTTCGGCCTTGGGAGGTTATTAGAGCCTGCGTGTCAGTGATTTTCAACATGCTAGGCATTCAAATTGAGTCGTATGAACATGTACTAGGTCCCCCTAGAGTTTTGTTTGATTTCGAGAAAAAATATATATATATTTTTTTCCGTTTTTTTAAGCCATTTTTAATGGTTTAAATGAAAAAATTCAAAAATGTAAAAAAAGTGTGATTCAGAGTCTGTTTTCGGCATGGTTGGGTTCATTTTCAAGCCCGGAGCAACATCTTTACCCCAGGGGCCACTTTCATTAGGTTTCGGCCAGTTGAAGCATCCCAAAAGACATCATTTGGCTAACAGAGCATCAGAGTAGCATTTAAATGCTAAATTTGGACAAAATGCACTAAAGTCCAAATTTTAAAAAGTCAAATTCAAAGTCAAAATTTAATATTTTATTGGTGGGGATGACTTGGCATGGGTCCCCATTGATTCACGACCCTCTTCATAATGTATTGGCAAAGTATTAAACCATGGTTCCATGCATGCGAATTAATTCAAATGGGAGGGTGTCGTCAATATGTATGGGCTCATGAGTATGAGGGCGCTAGCATGAAGTGGACCCCATATGATTACACATCACTCAAATGCTATTGTTTTAAACCATGGAATATACAAATAAATTATTATGTGGTGGTGGTCACGTTTTATATCATGAGGGAGTGACGTGAGGTTGAAGCTTACGCTAAACCATTTGGGGTTGCGCTAATGTATGGTAAGAGGTGGACACCTCTTCGTGACTCATTTTAAAAACTTTGGATATGTGGTTGAGTATATGTCATGCGAGTGGGTAGATCGCATAGATTGAGGGATTCACGCCAAGCTTTTGTACACTCACATGGGAGGAAGGAAAGTCGAACGTGTGGCTTGTTTGGTAAGGGATTTGGGTGATGTTGCTCCTGGGATTCAGGTTGTAGGAGAGGTGTCATGTACCTCTCCAGTTCCACCTCTGGTTTAACTCAGTTAACTATGGACTCTATCTTCAGTTCATAAATTCCCTCCTGGGGCTTGGTTTTTTGTATAAATAGAGGCCCTTCTTGCTCATTCTGGACGGAAGCAAGGAACCTCTGCTCATGTACAATTGTTGTTTATCTGAATAATACTGAGACTTTGGAGGTCCATTGGTGTTGATGTTCATGGTAAATGGTGTATGTTCATTGAGGTAATATTGTTCTAGTTTGTTTATACTTGGAGTAAATTGGTAATCGATCTAGCTTGGAGGGTTTTATTAAACACATGGGGTAAATATTTGATGCTTTTATTTATTTATTGATATTTTGGCTTATTGAGATTCAAGAGTAGGATTTTTATTAAGCTATATTCATGCTCCTTTTGGTTTCCATTTATTAAATATACTAGATTTGATCCTTTTTGTGCAAGTGTGAACAAGTTTTTTGCAGGTTACAATGTTGGAGTAAGGGGAAGAGCTCAGTTGCATTGCGCTCTTCTTCAGACCTTGCGGAGTCTACATGTTCTTGTGCCCATGAATGCCATGCCTTCGAATCTTAGAAGGATCCAAGCTTGAGCAAAGCTTTCTTTTCTTCCCTTTTCAAACTCAAAAATTTCTCCTTCTTTCGGTTACTTGTTAATTATGCTTAAGAAATAGATCTTCTCTTTCTTGCTTAGTATTTCGATCTAGTATTCTTTAAGCATTTAGATGTAATTTGTTTTCAAAAGAACTTCATCATTCGATTAGGTCTAAAGCTAGAAATTTGTACTTACATGCAAAGAAAAAAAAATTCAAAATTTTCCCAAGCAAAATTTTTTATTTATTTTTGTATTGTCTTTCCCATCATTTTATAGCATTGTTAGCTTGCTGGTTTTTAGTAGGGCTACGCATAAAAGTGAAGTTTTGGAGGGACCAAGATCATCAAGGATATAGTTTCTTGATGCACCATTGTAAGCTCTTAGATCCAAGTTTATTGGACTAAGAAGCACTCCATCTTCGTCATAAAAATTGTAAAAGAATTAAACGAG
>LPNX010276555.1:39705-62626 GCA_001517045.1 Pseudotsuga menziesii
TCCCCCGTGGGGGGGATTTGTATCTTGTGTCATTTTTCGTGAGATTGCTTTTTCTAACCTCACCACTTCACACACTCACTTTTTAGTGCAAGGTGTATACTTATTTCACATTTTCTATTTAATTCATTGTTTTACTTTTTGAAAAAGTAACTTAGAGATAAAACTATTCTTCGTCACCACAAATTATGCTCTCACCTCCACCCAAAGGCCTTGCCGATTAGTGGAGGTTGATAAAAAAAAGTGACGCATAAGTTTGGGCAACATATTTCTTGCATTAATAATTATTTTATTCTCTTGTTTCCTAACTTATTGCATAAAAAGAACCTAAAGACTCTTGAACTTATCATAAGACAAGTAAGGAGCACTCTCTATCAGAGAGCATTCTGCATTGCACTAGCATAATAGATTAGATAAGACTCTTGAATCTCACCATAAGGTGGATCAAGAGCACTCTCTGTCGGAGAGCGTGGTTTGTTAATAAAAATTGCCACTTATTGTTACATCTCTAATAAAATAAACCATGACTCCTTCCCCGTATGCTCTACACTGCTGCTGCTTGTCTGATCAGTTGGCTGTATCAGAAAGGGATACGAGTTACTAGATTAATAGGAAAATCCACACAAGTCATTTTCTCGAGAACTCGGGAGGTTGCACAGGGTAATCACTACAGAGTCAAGGGGCTACTCGAAGTAGGTTCATCCTCGCCCCGTTGTACACGTGGTATTACCGCTTTAGCACTCGGTTCGAAGGGACTTGACTTGTTGGGCCAAACCCACAATTAACCCACGCCCTTAATTATTCATTTAATATTCTAAAATTTACCTACTGAGACACTGCAATACTTTCACCGATACTACACTAGCAACACACATTTGCAAGCACTCTTTTCATTTTGGCACTGGTCTATTCTATTATTTTTTGCATAAGTGAATCACGCAATGTGTGATTGACTATTGTGTATCTGATTTGAGTTAAAGTGTTGCTAAGGTTAAATCTTGTTTGCAGTAATTGGTAATCTTTAATTTCATCCATTTCATATTAACTCCTAGTTTTAGTCTCTTTTTTCGTAGACTAAAAACCATAGATTTTCATAGATTTTGGAGAAAATTAAAACTGTCCAAATTAATCCAAATTCAGTGAAATAAAAGGCTAAATGACATGGGACGGAGCATTTATGATGATTCCCATCAATATTGGTCAGTTTCAGATCAAGTATTGGAGTGTAGTAGTTGAACTATCAGTCAAAAATTTGCCCTCTTTGGTCAAATCCGTTTTTTGGTTGAAGTGTGGGTTATCTATTGTTTGGGTGATCATTACGAGGGAGGATGAGCCACCTTACCCCCCCTCATTACTCGAGCACTCAGTTACAACTCAGTTGCAGCTCAGTTCAACTCCAAATGATCATGCCGAGCTCATTCAATTACTCCGGTGTTACTCTTAGTTTGGTTTTAGGGTTTTAGCTTGATCTCATTGTATAAATAGAGGCTCCTTCAACTCTATTCGGATGGAGAGTTTGGCATAGAAACTCTGTTGGATTTTGTAAGCTTCTTTTGTAGATAAAATATTGAGATTTTGGAGGTCATTTGATGGGCTTTTGGCATTGTGTCTTCATCCTATGTGAAGTAATATCTCTTTCACCCTACCCTTGTATTACGATTTGATTATTATGTTTATTGAAGATTAACAATCTAGTACTTAGGCTTCTAATCAAATCTGCATTGAGTGTTTGTGTCTTCAGGGATTGCATCTAGTAGGAGCTTTCGACACCTAATACCTTCACCATACAAGTGTTCCATTATTAATATATTTTGTTTGCAGGGTTGCAAGCGGTTCCGGATCTTTCTTGCCTTCTCCAACAAACTTCAAAAAATTCTCTTGGTTACATTGGTTACTACAAGTGGATCTCTATTTTCAAGGTTCTATCCTACCTCTTTTCCACTTTTATAGAAGTTATCAAATCATTTAAATCTTTATTTTAAGCTTGCTTGGCTTCTACTAAGTTAGATCTAGGATTTCTAGCTTTAGATCTACTTTTTCAAAGTTAGATCCATCTTTCTAAAGGCCCACTTTTAAAGATCTAGTTTCATTTCCATTTTTGTGCTAAGGCTCACAATCTTGTGAGTTAAGTTGTTGTAGCAGCTTGTCAGGACTACTGAACCTATTGACCTCTCAACACCAATTATTGAACCTGCTTTTGATAATATCTGCTCTCTGATCATTACCAAGTCATGTTTGTATACCAATATTGCCATACACTGCTCATGTACATCCTTGTACACCCTGTCATTCATAGTGATTGAACAAGTAATTCTGCTTTGCTTTCACTGAACATAAGACATGCATCTTTATAGTAGCATCGTCATCATAGGATATGCATCATCATCATCGCCGTCATCAAGTGTGCAACATAGTATAGGAGTGTAGCAACAATAGAGAGTGTACATAATGCATCACATGCATTATCATCATAGAGTGTATCTTGTCTCGTAATAGAATGTATAGAGTAGCATGTATCATCACATCATTATCATAGTATGCATGGTATAAGCATCATAAAGTGTACATCATCAAGGATGCAACATCATAGAGTGAGAGTTCATCATCACACAATGGCATTCTATACATCACTGTACATTACTTGTACACTCACTCTTCACTGTACATATACATACTCTTACTGTTTATACACACGTTTATGCATACACTGTACACACTTTTTTCTACACATCAATGTACATATGCTAGTACATACACTTCACTGCAGTCTTATTGGAACCGGACCGGTCATCGAACCGTCGAAGCCCAAAATGTGAATCGGACCAGAACCGGCAAAAAACCGGGTAAAAAACCAACTGACTAAAAGATACATAAAATTTTCATATTTTGTTAAAAACCATATATATTCGTGTGCATACATATGAATCCAAACCATTAATACACAAATATGCAGAGTTTCTCATATATATAGAAAATATCCAAAATAGCACCTAGTGCAATACATCTCTGAGGTTCTGAACCAAAGTACATCAACAAAGAGGCTCTAAATGGCCCCTACAATCCAAAAATAAACCATAGTACTAATGAATAATAATAAAGTGATCATATGGCACTACCCTACTAGCTACTACTACTAGAGTCTAGTGTCTAGTAGTTTGCTACTCCTCATCATAGTCGTCCTCATCGTCATCCTCTTCCTCTTCATCCTCTTCAGCAGTGGGATTCTGAGCCCCACTTGATTCCCCTGGCCCTGAAGGTGGAACCTCTGGAGGTGGGTCCAAATCCAACCAAGAAAGGTCTTCATTATCAAATACTGGTGCTTGAGTCTCCATAACCCACTCTGATAATGGATCAAAGTCATCTAAGGTTATGTTTCCTGATGCTGGTGTCTTGTTCAACAATTGGTTACGCCTTAGCCTAAGATTGTACTGGACATAGACCATATCATTCAACCGTTTGTGTTCCAAACGGTTTCGTTTCTTGGTGTGTATATGCTCAAATACACTCCAATTGCGTTCACATCCAGAAGCACTGCATGGTTGGCTCAATATTCGAACTGCAAAATTTTTCAAATCAGTGCAGCTCCCACCAAATTGCCCCCACCAATAGGCTACAATAAGAGTTGAATGCAAACAAGTTTCAACAAATGGCTTTGGAAATTTAACTCATTCTTTACAATGGTTAATATAATTTGAAAATTCTTACCCGATGGGGATCCTTGGATCTACCTCATATGGCCATGCTCATGCCAAAGCCACCCATACTCTCATTGAATTGCAGTAGCTTACTGTGTATCTCATCTTGTATCCTGTCATCAGGAACCATGCGCTCAATGCATCTATACAATCCGTCTTTTAGATCCCCATCATCATTGGCTTCAAAGTCTTTTGTATTGTGGTACCTTTAAAAGTTCATTAAAAGTTCAAAAGACAACATATTCATCAATGAATTTGAAATTGTAACTCGTAACTTTGAAAGTTTTAACTTTAAAGTTTGAAATTAAAAGAAAACTTATAACTTTGAACAGGAATTTTGATATTTCTTACCTTGGGTTTAAGTAATAGCCAGCTGCATGCAAAGGACGATAGAGTTGTCTGTTCCATCTGTCATCAATGATATTCCAAATAGGAAAATAGTTATGCCTTTTATCACCATATGCTTTCTTTAATGCTTCTTTGGCTTGATCCACGACCTCATAAATAAAACCCATACCGGGTTTATCACCATCTACCATCCGCAATACTCTCACAAGAGGCTCACTGAATAAAACTATCTCTTATGCTTTTTTCCAAAATTGTTTTTCAAACACTATGTTAGCAATATCTTTCCCTTCAGCCTTTTGACTCCACTGACATTCATTCCACTCATCGTAGGAAAACATCTTTCGCAAATTGGCTTTTTGATCAACAAGGGATTGCAACGAAAGAAAGTTTGTTGCAAATCGTGTAATGGCTGATCTAACAAGCTCTTTACCCCAGGTGATCTTCTTCATAAGACTCAAAGCCCATGAGTGGTTGTAGATGTACTTGGTTATTGATTTTTCTTGCTCCACACACTTCTTCACCCACTCAATTTTGCCAATATCCTCCAGCATGAGGTCCAAACAATGGGCTGCACATGGTGTCCACCAAATGGTGATGTGTTTTTCCTCAAACATCCTTCCCGCTGCAACATAGTTTGAGGCATTGTCAGTGATGATCTGTACAACATTCTTTGGCCCCACCTCCATAACTAGTCCATCCAAAAGATGAAATAATAATTGTGCATCCTTCACCTGATTAGTGGAATCCATAGATTTAAGAAACATGGTTCCTTTTGGGCAAGCAATTAGGAAATTGATAATAGTACGAGATTTTCCATCAGTCCATCCATCAAACATTATTGTGCACGCTGTTCTACTCCAGGACTGCTGAACTCCTTCAAATATTCATTTATTCTTTGAACTTCATTTCGTAAAAGGGGTCCTCTGATATTATGAAAACTAGGGCCTTTGAAGCCTGTACCACATGAAGCTATAGCATCTATCATAGGTTGATAATAAGAAGAAATAGTTGCATTGAAGGGTATGTCTGCATCATACCACCATCTAGCTATGTATTCCCAAGTAGCCTCCTTCTCCATCTTCTTCCATTTAGCATCAATGGTGGGCTGAGCACCAAGGGTAGTGCATGGCACAAAGAAAGAGTCAAGCCCTCTACTGTTGGTCGGGGTACTACGTGGCCTCTTCGGGTTCAAATTGGTTGCTCTACATCGGCCTCTCCCCCTAACAGGAAAACTGGAGGATTCTTCAAAACTAGTCAAATGACCTGGAGGAGTTTCATGATCACCACCCTCAGGATCATAGTCGGTCTCATCCTCAAATGGCATTGAACTTCTCCCTATGTCTTCTTGAATCTTCTTTGTCTTGGATTTTTCTTCTTGGTAGGCTTCAATACTACTTGGCATCTCTGCTCTAAGATCATTAGAGACTTTTCTACAAGGATCAACATTGCCTCTAGCACCATCTAAGTGTTGTTTTAACCTATGGATACCTCCCCCAACTATTTTCTTCCCACAATAATTGCATATTTTTTTCCCACCATCATCCAATTGGCCATGAACCCATGCTGAATCCTTCCTCTCTTTTGGAGCCATGGAAAACAAAAGCTGGAAATAAAACCCTATAATTTATTAATAACTTATTAACTTAGAAAAAATAAATTTAAAGAGAAAAGTCTTGAGACTTGACATACCTTTGAGAGAGAAGAAGAAATGAAGGAAAGCTTGAGAGGAATTGCCGGTGCCAAGAGAAAAAGAACAAGCTGATCCGTGATAACAGTCCACAAATTCTGCACAAAAGCCTTCAATAACCTCCAAAATAGTCCACGTAATAGCTCCAAATCTACTGCAAAAAATAATGCTTCTAATCTCCTCTAAATCCTCCCTGCAAAACACACTTGAATATGCCCAACAAGTTCTTGGAAACCACCAATAAAACTCAGCTCAAAAAGATTACAAAACTTCCCAACAAACCATGCTCTCAAGATTGCCAAACTATTAGCAATGAATAATGTGAGTAATGTAGGGGGTGGGGGGGTCTTTAAATAGTGTTAGTATAGGCTCAGGGTTAGGTTAGAAGCATAGGTTAGGTTTTAGTTTTCGTTTAAAAAAAATAAAATTGAAATGCATGAGTCCCCAGTTTGCGGCCGTACGACAGAGTAGGGACCAACCGGTTTCGTACGGAACCGGTCAAAACTGATCGGTTTGGCGGTTTTGACCGATTCCATACTTGGTTTGGAAAAAATTCTGGTTTTTAAAATTTTTTTGGTGACCAAACCGACCAACCCTGTAAACCGATCAGATAGGTCGGTTTTGCCGGTTCCGATAACATTGCTTCACTGTATATCACATGCCTTGTTATTTTTCGTGTCATATGTACAGGACCCTAAACAGACTTCAGACTGTATATATCATGCTTGATTAGTGCATGTCATGATTTAGGGCTGTGTATACCTTCTGTAGATGGCCTTAGGAAGTCATTGTAACTAAACCATAGCTTGGACAGTTCACCAAAAAATCACAGAAAAAACAAACTTGTGTGGACTGTAAGCAGTGGCAAGGCCTCCAACACCTCAATTACTGCTGTTGCTAAAGTTCAGTCAATTGCTCTTAAATAGCCATAATTCCTCAGATTGTATTCTACCTCAGACATCTGAAAATATTATGTTCATTTGTTGTGTATGGTGTTGCCGCCTAATACGCACTTTAGAACATGGAAAGTCTCCAACCACTGTGTGCGTCTTTGGGGGAAAATGAGAGTTGGGGACCACTATAACCATAGTCCACAACTCCTTCGTTTAGGCTTAATCCCAACAGAGCCAAGGGGGGTAGTCCCTAAGGAATGCTAAGTTCCTAGATTTATTAACAAATTAGTTAAAGGGATTAATTATTAGAGTTTATTAAATTATTAGACCAGTGCCTTAGATAAAGAATGGAGTAGATATATTACAAGCTAAGATTAGCCACAGTTATCTAAGCAAGATCCACAAGATTATAATTACTTATAAAAGATATACAATTGCTAAAGAAAGATATACAATATACACGTATAAAGCAAAGGGAAATGTATACACCACACCACAAGATATTCACTTAATGCCTTAATTCAAACCACAATGTAAATGCCAAGATGAGATTTTCAGATATGCAAGATTTACAATTACTTAAACATTCAACACATGAGATTGCAAGAGTTAGAAATAAATACTTGAAATCAAAGTGAAATGCTGGAGTGAAACAATCCCTGCTGGAGTATCCTGTTGGTGAAACGTTTTGCAATGTCTCTTGGTTGATTTTAATAGATTTTAAGGGGTGCCTTAAATATTCGATTAATGTCTTGGAACCAAGGGATGTGTCTACCCCGACCACATATCCTCTTAAACCAAAGATGGAGTGTTGTTGTGCTCAAAACAGTGGAAACTAGTCCACCTGTAGCTCGTAGATCAAACCCCCAGTGCCGAGGCGCTCATCAGGTGGGACGCGAACGTCGTGAGACCCTGCTCGGTCTCTCATCCCCCGTAGCTTCCAATGGTCACCAGTTTTTAATTAGTTCAGACAATATTATGGTGGATGCCTATTACTAGAACCTCTTCCACTCCCTGTCGTATCTTGTGAGTACTCTGCAGAGTGATAACCAAGTAGAGGATCAGGGGCCAGAGAAGTTGTTGGTTTATTTTAGAGGGTTACTTTTAGATCTTGTTGCTGTTGAGCATGCAAGGTTTATTTTGGAACAATCAACAGGGTCAACCAAGCGGTATCCCTTATGGGAGATGCTGGTACTTGAACCCCGGACTGAAAAAAGTAAATGTGTGAAAGATTCGTAGCAGAAAGTAAGTTATCTAGTTAAACTAAGCCCCCAAATCCTTCTGCTTTTCATAACATTTGGTTCGAGTTCCCCGAAGGGAGATAATGGAGGGCAGAGGATACACCGAAAGACTTGAGTTGTATGATTACTCTTATACAATTAAAACAAATGCTTATGCTTGAAATAGATAAAACTTTGAGAAAGTAAAGCAAGCTAATAAGCAAGTACTACTCTAATCTCACAACAATCCCCAAAGGGGAAGGTGGGTGAACTTGAAAAGTAAAAGGTAAGCTAGATTAGATTGTTACGTTATGTTATGCTATGTTATGATTTACAATGAAATGAAAAACCAGCAACAAACATCTACAGAAAATGGACTTTTCAAGCCTCAAAACACGATGAAAAATGAGGGAGAAAGGTTAGAAATGGACCCTCTTTGGAGCGGGTACAAGAGAGGTGTTTTTTGATAATTTTTTGACAACACCTCCCCTTAATACTTGTTAAAACCTGTCAAAAACCAACAAGCAAAAGCTTGCTGGAATTTACAGTAAACTCAGAAAAAACAATGTCATTAAAGTTAGTATAAAAATACAATTATTTACAACAAATTTCAGATTTGAAAATGATTGAAAACATAAAGTTTAGAGAGCTGAAAATGCAATTTCCAGCCACTTAAATGATGTAAAAACAATATATTTAAGCTACTATACTAATATATAATGAGTCAAGGCCCTAAAACAAGGGTTTTATTCATTAACCAATGAATAAAACCAAGTTTTATTCGACTCGTAACTCTATGAGAGAAAATGTAAACAGTAAAAGAAGTAGATTGACAAACACAAAGAGATTAGGAGCTTGGCTTTGGAGGCCCTCTTTCAAACCTTTGGATCTGCAAGAAATGGGTGAGCAAGACTACACAATGCAAGCAACGAGATGAGCGAAATAAATAGCTCTACAAAAACCTTTGTAGAGTTAAGTTAATCTACTCACAATGAAAAGCAAATAACCATTTACTATTCAATCCCTTTGTAAAGGGCATCTATGCTTAACAAAATGAAAGTAAATACTCACAAATGGGACAGCAATATCTCAATGCTTGAAGAGGGAAGCCAACACACCATAGAAGAGATTTCCTCCAAAGAATTTTTTCTATTATAGGCCCAACTAGGGCAAGATTCGATACAAAGATGAGCCAAGAATGACTTGAGCAAAATGCTAGAATAAAGAGAAGAGAAGAGAAGCAAAGATTTTGGCAGCATAACCATGCTACCAAGAACCTTCATGCTAAAATGAGAGGAGAAGCCTCTTATTTATAGCTAAAAACCTAAAGAGAAGGCCCTTGGATGATGGACTAGTGTCACCCATCCAAGAGGGGCCCTTTTGGAAGCTTCCAAGAGGGGGAGGGGCTCCATATTAAGATGGGAAAAACCCACATAGGGCAAAAAACGTCCCCTCTCCTAAATAATTCATTTTTTCACTTTGAGTGGGCCCCATTTGGGTTTATTTCTCCTTAACCTTGATAGGAATGAACTTTAGGAAAAATTAGAGCCTCTAACTTTGACGTTTGGCCTAAAAATAAGAATTTTGCATTTCATTGTAGGTAATTAAATTAATTAATCATGGTTTTTGTCTGAGTGGGACCAAAAGTGGGCTAAAATCCTAACATGTCCGAATGACATGGGACTTGATCATGTGGCTTAGAGGTTGATATGGCATTTCTTTTTTGTACTCATACCCCTATTACAAAATGCCAAGGACCAAGGGACGGCCTTATTACATCAAAACTTTAATTAATTAACCCCTTGACGGTGAGGTTAAAAACTTAAAAAAACTGACTAGACTCATCGAAATTCCGCAAGATTCTAGGATATGTCTACTATGATCATGAATAACACTTTGAACCCTTAGCCACCCCATGGACTCAATTACTAGAACGCCTGTCACCACTTTGGAGGATTTTTTGAGTGAAAACCCAACCACTAAAAATCGTTAAAGAACAAAATTTATTGGAAGGTGAAAAGCACGCGATGAGGGGACTTCCCTAATAATAAAGTCCATGACATGGCATCCATATCATATGATCCATACTTACAACATAAATTTACAATAACTATCCCATGTAGGGGAGCGGAAATTTCGAGTACAAAGGGGAAAATCGCCTTGCAAGGTGAAAAATCACAAGGATTTTTCCATGGAACAATTGAACAAGAATGTACATCTCTAATGTACATGAGGTTGCCACCTAGTCGAAATAGGTGGGCAACATCTGGCTCCAACTTAGGGATGCATGTTCGATCATCGGAGAGCATGCGAGAACTCCAGACTCTGCAACCACAGATTTCTCACCAATGACCAACATAAGTACTTATATAGAAACCAACAAATAAACAATAGAGAATGGATGAAATGACTATACGTTCATACATATATGCAAAAATAATCAAATAATGAAATAATGCTAACTTACTGAAAAATGCAAGGAAAAGGGTTAGAGATACATTACAGAAGGTGTCCTTAGTACACTAAGTGTTTATCTTTCTGAAGAAAAATCTGACTTGTAGCTCGTTTGACCCTTTCTTGTTTCTTATGACTCTGGTAATGCCTCACGTCTTTGAATATTTTCCAAAAATAAACACTACCACAAAATGGCTTATGCCATACTCTGTCAACTTCTTTATTACTGATTCCATCTTTTACAAACTCTGGGAAGCTAACAAACTGATCCTTTACACTATGTACATTATTCACATCCTGAAACACAACTGATTCATTCTGACCTGCCTTAATTGACTTTGAAATTGAAACAAACTGAAACTGAACACTTTACTGACTGGCGGAAGACTTTCTAAAGCCTTAGGTGGCTTATCTTTCTGGGATGGTACATCAACAATCTTTGTTATAGGAAATGGAAACTCTATATCATCTGTCCAACCCCCTAAATCATCACTTGAAAACTCATTAAATTTAGGAGTAAGGTTATGGTCACATAATTCTTCTACTTTGTCCATATGTCTATTCATGCAAACCATATCCTTATTATCTTCTACTGTTTCCAACAAATCATTATTACTGTCAAACACAAAATCATGACCAACCCAATTAACCTGTTCCATTCTTCCTCTAACTGCTAACTTTTCCTTTACTATCTGATCATCAAACCAATTATTCCTTTTCAAAGGCTCGGGAGGTCCTTCTTGTTCTTGATAAGGAGGTCCTTTAGGAAGACCCTTTTGCCATCTATCATTTATCTTATGATTATTATCTTTATCTCTTTCCATGGCTACTATCTTATTATGCATAGCTGATATTTGATTAATATAAACTAGTTCCATTTGTTTAATCAAACGAGTGAGCTCTTTGATAGAGTCACCTTGTGGTTCTTGGTTCTCAACTTTCTTAACATCGTTTGACTCTAGAGAACTACTCTTAGAAAACCCAAGAACACTAGATGTACCAGCAACTTGCATATTCTTATCTATCTTAAAAGCCTTATCCTGTGCCTCCCTAATACTTGTAGGATCTTTATCCTTTAAAAGATATCTCATTTCCCCTTCAAAAGCTTGAATGTAGAAAATCAAAAGGGCATCTTTAGTAGGCTTGATATTAGGAGGGCTACTTTTAAGCAAATCATTGAATCTTTTATTAAACTCTTCCATTGTTTCATTATCTTTCTTATGGCTAGAGTGCAAGGCAGTCAACAAGGCATGGTTATCCTTCTTATCTCCCCATTTATCATTAAAAGCTTCAATGATTCCCTTAAGGTCTTTAAACTTTTTATTATCTTGTTCCTGAAACCATTCCCAGGCTTCATCTTTTGAAGATAAAACAAAAAGTTTCGTCTTTACATCCTCATGGTCATGTGCCATACACCACTTTGCAATGCAACAGTTGAACTTTGTGATGTGAGACTTAACATTTGTGGAACTGTCACCTTGAAAAGAAGGCAACTTATCTATAGCCCTTTATGAAACATCATGAGGGTAACCAACAACATTAGAAAAATGACATGGTTTATAAAAATCCATTATGAGGTTGTCTTGCTTGGATAAACAATAAATAAATAAATACTAGAAATTCCCCTCTTCTCCAAGAATTGTAAAGAGTCTACAAGGAGTAAGTTTGTTTAACTTCCTCTAAAAGCCTTTTCAGGATTTGAGAGGGAGCCGAGCAAACCAAAGGGCTCTAGGTAGAATACCTTACGATACACTTTTGAAATGGAGTCGCCACTTGGAGAACAAACAATTTCCAATATGGGTAAGAAAATATTTTAAAGTTATTTTCAAAATTTATTAACACTTAAAAGAATAAAGAATTAACAAATTAAGTTGATTGAAAAATTAATCAACTAAAAACTAATTATTAAGTCAGACCAAGGATAAATGACTTATCCCCGGTAACGATGCCAAAGATGTTGCCGCCTAATACGCATTTTAGAATATGGAAAGTATCCAACCACTGTGTGCGTCCTTGGGGGCAAGTGAGAGCTGGGGACCACTGTCACCACAGTCCACAACTCGTCCGTTTAGGCTTAATCCCAACAAAGCCAAGGGGGTTAGTCCCTAAGGAATGCTAAGTTCCTAGATTTATTAACAAATTAGTTAAAGGGATTAATTATTAAGGTTTATTAAATTATTAGACCAGTGCCTTAGATAAAGAATGGAGTCGATATACTACAAGTTAAGATTAGCCACAGTTATCTAAGCAAGATCCACAAGATTATAATTACTTATAAAAGATATACAATTGCTAAAGAAAGATATACAATATACATGTATAAAGCAAAGGGAAATGTATACACCACACCATAAGATATTCACTTAATGCCTTAATACAAACCACAATGTAAATGCCAAGATGAGATATTCATATATGCAAGATTTACAATTACTTAAACATTCAACACATGAGATTGCAAGAGCTGGAAATAAATACTTGAAGTCAAAGTGAAATGCTGAAGTGAAACAATCCTCTTGGTGAAACGTTTTGTAATGTCTCTTGGTTGATTTTAATAGATTTTAAGGGGTGCCTTAAATATTTGATTAATGTCTTGGAACCAAGGGATGTGTCTACCCTGACCACATATCCTCTTAAACCAAAGATGGGGTGCTGCTGTGCTCAAAACAATGGAAACCAGCCCACCTGTAGCTCGCAGATCAAACCCTTAGTGCTGAGGCGCTCATCAGGTGGGACGTGAACGCCGTGAGATCCCCCTCAGTCTCTCACCCCCCGTAGCTTCCAACGGTCATCGGTTTTTAATTGGTTTAGACAATATTATGGTGGATTCCTATTACTAAAACTTCTTCCACTCCCTGTTGTATCTCGTGAGTACTCCGCAGAGTGATAATCGAGTAGAGGATCAGGGGCCAAAGAAGTTGTTGGTTTATTTTAGAGGGTTACTTTTAGATCTTGTTGCTGTTGATGATGCAAGGTTTATTTTATATCGATCAATAGGGTCAACCAAGTGGTATTCCTTATGGGAGATGCTGGTACTTGAACCCCGGACTGAAAAAGTAAATGTGTGAAAGATTTGTAGCAGAAAGTAAGTTATCTAGTTAAACTAAGCCCCCAAATCCTTCTGCTTTTCATACCCTTTGGTTCGAGTTCCCCGAAGGGAGATAACGAAGGGCAGAGGATACACCGAAAGACTTGAGTTGTATGATTACTCTTATACAATTAAAACAAATGCTTATGCTTGAAATAGATAAAACTTCGAGAAAGTAAAGCAAGCTAATAAGCAAGTACTACTCTAACCTCACAACAATCCCCAAAGCGGAAGGCGGGTGAACTTGAAAAGTAAAAGCTAAGCTAGATTAGATTGTTATGTTATGTTATGCTATGTTATGATTTACAATGAAATGAAAAACTAGCAACTAAACACCTACAGAAAATAGACTTTTCAAGCCTCAAAACACTATGAAAAATGAGGGAGAAAGGTTAGAAATGGATCCTCTTTGAAGCGGGTACAAGAGGGGTGTTTTTTGATAATTTTTTGGCAGCACCTCCCCTTAATACCTGTTAAAACTTGTCAAAAACCAGCAAGCAAAAGCTTGCTGGAATTTACAGTAAACTCAGAAAAAACAATGTTATTAAAGTTAGTATAAAAATACAAATATTTACAACAAATTTTAGATTTGAAAAGGATTGAAAACATAAAGTTTAGAGGGCTGAAAATGCAATTTCCAGCCACCTAAATGATGTAAAAACAATATATTTAAGCTACTATACTAATATATAATGAGTCAAGGCCCTAAAACAAGGGTTTTATTTATTAACCAATGATTAAAACCAAGTTTTATTAGACCCGTAACTCTATGAGCGAAAATGCAAACAGTAAAAGAAGTAGATTGACAAACACAAAGAGATTAGGAGCTTGGCTTAGGAGGCCCTCTTTCAAGCCTTTGGATCTGCAAGAAATGGGTGAGCAAGACTACACAATGCAGGCAAGGAGATGAGCAAAATAAATAGCTCGACAAAAACTTTTGTAGAGTTAAGTTAATCTACTCACAATGAAAAACAAATAACCATTTACCATTCAATCCCTTTGCAAAGACCTTTGCAAAGGGCATCTATGCTTAACAAAATGAAAGTAAATACTTACAAATGGAACAACAATACCTCAATGCTTGAAGATGGAAGCCAACACACAATAGAAGAGATTTCCACCAAAGAATTTCTTCTATTATAGGCCCAACTAGGGCAAGATTCAATACAAAGATGAGCCAAGAATGGCTTGAGCAAAATGCTAAAATAAAGAGAGAAGAGAAGAGAAGCAATGATTTTGGCAGCATTACCTTCATGCTAAAATGAGCGGAGAAGCCTCTTATTTATAGCTAAAAACCTAAAGAGAAGGCCCTCGGATGATGGCCAAGTGTCACCTGTAGTCCGCTGATTGCACACCAGTAGCAAAAATCTTCCGAAAGCTGTCTCTTCACTTAAGAAAGTGGGAGAGGTGTGACCTTGGGGGCAAGCACAGAGCCAGGTAATGTGACCTACTCCTAGCTCCTTCGTTTAGGCTAACTCCTAACAAAGCCAAGGGGGGGTAGTCCCTACAAAAGAGTTTCTATGGCTCTTGAGTTGTTAAAGTGTTTTAAAAGGTTGCGGATGCGGATGGGTGTTGTTTAGGAGTTGTTGTGATTAAATGTGTTTACTTAATATGATTATGACACATAAATCAAAGTAATCCAAGTATCTAGCAAGAGATTACAAGATAAGTAATAATTCCAGACTTAATCAATTATGCATTCACAGATAAAAATTAAAACAGACCACAAACGATTGATCAAAATAAAATAATTATGTAGATTAAAAAGACCAGTGCCTTATGGAGTAAAAATATTGAAATGCACAAAGAATTAAATAACAAGTCTTGAAATAAAACTAGTGAATATCAGGTTGTGTGAGTGCTGTTGGTAGATTTTAAGAGTGTTAAGTGCTCTTGATTAGGGTGTCAACGAAGGTTTGTCAAAAAGTCGTGAGAATATTCCAACTTCAATCCGTTGAAGACATGACGGGCCCACCCAGTGTCCCAGGCTGGTATCACAGAGATTGACCAGCTAGCTGAGAAGCTTAGATAGTGGGGGTTCCGACGTCTCTACTAAGGAGTACTTTAGAAAACTCCCTACAACGCCGGTGCGTTGGTTACAAGGTTTAAATTTTATTAAGTTTTTCTTGCAAAATTAGAGATCCAGTGCCGTTTCTGGGTACTTCGATTTTGTGGTCGATCAGAGCATACTCCGGCAAGGAGAAAACAAAGTTAATTAATTAGGGGGTGTGCATTGCAAATTTTATTAAGTTAATTGATTAAGACTCTTCGATAGAGAGCGCTCTTGACTCGGTCTTATGACAACGGTTCAAGAGACTTAGCTAATCTAAAATGCCTAATGCAAGGATGTTCAATTCTAAGTATGCTCTTCGATAGAGAGTGCTCTTGACTTGTGTTACTGCAAGTTCAAGAGACTTAATTAATTTGTTAAAACTAAAAGAAGCACAAAGATCTAAACCACCCAAGAGTCTCTTTCAGGCTTTTTAGGGCCCTAATTGGGAAAGCAAGGGGGTAAGCAAAACTCTATCAAAAAGTAAAGAAGCAATGCATTAACCAAGTAAATAATCAAAGAGACATTTCACTTCATTTTTCATGGATGATAAACTTAATCAGCATTTAATCAAACAGATTTTTCTTTTCTTATAACTTTTACGCGAGAAAAAATGAAACCAAGCCTAATCTAGCATGAGAACAGATTGCATAAGAGGAAATTAGCAAGAATATACTAATGAAATAAAATCTAACTAAGCCTTTTAACAAATTGAAACTAATTACCCTATTCTACTATCACCATTTATTTATCTTGCAGGTATAAAGCAAATTGAAAGAAAATGAAATATGGACAATGGCGATACAGACTTCCCCCAAATGGGGGAAGTGGGGTGTGGGAGCCTTAATCCCACTTGCTCTTTTATTAATTTGTTTACAATGCTTGAAGTTTGGAGTCCTTTGTGATCTTGATAATGTCTTTATGCAACCCTGGAGAATGGGGATGAAGAAAGGGGAAAAAATAATGTTTCTTGGAGCTTATATCTTTGATTTTTTGCCAGCATTCCCGCTTAACCTGTCATGAAAAGAGAAAATCCAGCGAGCTATTTTCCTGCAAAATGATAGATTAAACAATACAATACACTAACAAAATACACTTAGTACTTAAGCAAAGATAGGAATTTTATGCTACTTCAAGTACTAACTAGATCTAAGTAAAAATACAAAAATTTTGACACTTCCTAGAGCTAGAAATCAGAGCAAGTAAGATGCAAACGATTAGCTTTATAAATCAGAATTTTACTTGCAAACATAAAGTAGAGAAATTGCGAAATTTTAATTTTAGGGTGAATAAAGAAGATAAAACCAGTTGGATCTTGAATCCTTGAAACCACTTTGGATCCCGAATAGCGTGCAGCTGCTAGAAACGTATGCTGGGCTCCAAGAAAAGGAGATGTAATTTAGCTCAACCTTCTACTTGGTACCAATGTTACAAATATCGTGTCGATGAATATATCGCCGAGGGTCCAAAAAGATATTATCGGATTTATCGACGAAAATGTTGGCAAACATTTGCAATATATCGACAATGTAAAAAAATACAAAAATATTCATTTTTTTTTCAATTTTCTAAATTGTAAATTACTAAATTTTAATGACTGAAATTTGAATGTTTTAAAATTTAAATTTAAATTTTAAATATACTGTATATTTATTATTGTATTATAAATTTCTATATATAATATATAGTATATAATATATATTATGTATTATATATAATATATATTATATATAACATATAATATATATTATACGTTATATATAATATATATTATATACAATATACAATATATAATATATATTATATATTATATAGTATAACTTTACTCAACTGGTACCCTACTACCCACAGTCCACAGTCGGGACTCCGGACTCGGGTTCGGCTCCACCAGCATTGCACAGTCCATCGACACCGACACAGGCCACACTGCACAGGGACTTTGCCGGCAGTAAAAAAAAAATTAAAATGTTTAAAATTTAAAATAGTAAATAAAAAACAATAATAAGTTACTGACCTTCTGGCTCAGTCTCCTTGGTTCAGTCTGCTCGGTTCCTCCTGGCTCCAGTCGGCAAGTGCACTGTGCAACCAAGTCAACAAACGGAAACCCTCGCTCCTGTTCGCTCTAGTCAGCAACCAAATGAAATAACAAAAAAAAACAAAGGCATTTTAACCTTTATTCCGCCCGGCCGCAAAAATGAAAGTCTACTCGCGATGTTTTGGAAAACATCGCGTTAAAATCGCGATTTTTCCAACCAAACATCGCCGAAAAAATTGCTTAAAAATCGCACTGATGTTTAGTGATAATATCGCCGGTGAGGAGACATCGCTATATCTCGCGATGTTGGCGATAAATCGTCGATTTTTGAAACACTGCTTGGTACGGTGAAGTGATTTGCAGACAAAAACTTATACACTTGCCAAAACGGGGGTTTCATGTATTGTTTACTAAACAAATCACAAAAGCATGAAATATAGCTGAATAAAACAATGCTCTTTAAGATTTCTGAAAGTAAATGGAATAAATAGGTAACTTGAAAGCTACAAATACCTATTCTTACGTGCTTTTATAAGCCCTCTAAAGCATGTATTAATGCCCACAAATTAGCAAAAGCAAAAAAATTGAAATAATATCACCTCATTAACCGGAACATATGCATCCAAGATTTACACAGCATGAGCCTCTAAAGCCTTTCTTTATTAAAAAATAGGTTGCATAAGAGCAACAAGCATTACAATATTTCACCAGAGGTTCTCTACATCAATCATCCACCCCTAATAGAGCTCAAAGAGCCTCTATTTATACAAAGAGAGAAGGCTAAAACCCTAAAACCAAACTAAGAGTAACACTGGAGTAATTGAATGAGTTCGGCATGATGCTTTGGAGTTGAACTGAGCTACAACTGAGTTGTAACTCAGCGCTGGACTAATGAGTGGGGGTGAGGTGGCTCATCCTCTCTCGTAATGATCACCCAACCAATAGATAACCCACACTTCAACCAAAAATGGATTTGACCAAAGAGGGCAAATTTCTGACTGATAGTTCAACTGCTACACTCCGATACTTGATCTGAAACTGACCGATATTGATTGGAATCATCATAAATGCTCCGTGCCATGTCATTTAGCCTTTTATTTCACTGAATTTGGATTAATTTGGAGAGTTTTGGATTTTCTCCAAAATAATCATTTTTTAATAAATAATCAATTTTTTCCCCAAAAATGACTTTTTTGAGAAAATATGCGTTATGTGGTCGAATGATGATTTGAAAGTTGGATCTGACTGGCTGGCCGATAAAGAATGATTTTTGACTTAAGGTTAGAGCCTTCAATCACTGAATTCAGGTTTCGGATGACTGACTTATTACAAATTGAATTTTTCCATTTAAATTATGGAAAAATTTAATTAAAAACGTAGGAAAAAATTACAAAATTAAAAAAAATTATTTGACGCTTCCAGTAAAATTTTTTTAGAATTTTTTTTGATGGTACTAGTGACTTAGAACATGACCATGCTCTATTCTAATAATGCCTAGTAGGTTTATATACACTCAGTTGGGCTTTAATAACCCCCCAAGGCCCAAAATTCAAAATCAGGCATTCCAGCTTTGGAGGAAGCGGGAGAAAATCTCGTCAATTATACTCGGCTATAGGCAAAGCATAATTGTCAAGGGAAAAAAACTCCCTGGAATACTTTAGTTGAAATTCTACGTCTTAGGAGACCGAACGACTCAAAACACCCTACTAGCACATTTTATTACAAACCCCGCGTGGCCATGGTCATAATTATTCAAACAAAAAACTGACTAGCCAAAACGGGCTAGACACAAAGACAGATCATTTGATACACTGGAATCAAACATTTATCATGTTTGTCAACTGGCGGCTCCTCAGTTAATCCAACTATGGTACAAATAAGTGGATAACATCTGGCTCCAACTGCGGGACGTGTGCTCGATCTAGTCTCTTATGCAAGGAGAGCATACGAGAACCCCAGAATCTCTGGTTTCCATATCCTGTAAAAACATCTCAACTTGACAAGAAAACCTTAGTAGCACAAGTTTCATGAAAAAGAGCTAATGATCCAAAAGTTGTTTTATTCAAAGAAAAAACTTCACTGAAAAATTTATTTATTTCTAAGTACATAAAGAAAAATGCTAAAGTAAACGCTCACTTTAAGGAGCCTATTTTCCTACTCTAAGCATGATACACAAAAGGTTGGGTGTAATCATAGATCCAGTGTAGCCACCTAAGCATTTTATCAATATAAAAAAGTTTTGCCTTGTCTTTGGTTACCAACCAAAGTAAGGACACAATTTCCAGAAAATGCAAACCTGCGTGATGATCTAGAATGGGCGGGCTGGATGGGGAATCATAGGCATGAATAATGTCGTCAAACTTCTTCCCAAACTGGTAGGTGCTCGCGTAGGTTGCTTCTATCCATGACTAGATAGCGCTGATATACAAATCGAGATGATGCGGTAGGTCGACTACTCCATGATGCTGATCATCAAGGCTTATCAAATAATAACTCGTTGTATGAGCCTGAAGCTGCTCCAAAACATAAGGAACATCTATATGTGAAGACGATGGTTGAGAAAAAACTTCAACTAGTTGTATCCCATCTGATTCTTCACTACACTGCTTTTTCAAGTCCTTATTACAGATACTCAGATACAATTCTGATTGATCATATGAAAACTGTAACTGTTCTTGTATACAACTTTCATAAGTCTCAGAATAAACACTCCCCTCGCTGGACACATCATAGATGAGATTCTCAAAAATAATTTCAAAAATATCATAGGTTGGATTTTCAATAAGAGTCCAATAATCATCATCGCCATCTATGTCGGATATGAGAGATGCCTCATCACTAGTTTCAAGTCTCTGGCTACACTTCTCATTCTGCTCAAAACAATCTTCTTCGAAAAGTTGGGTTTCAAAGATATCACATGGGACCCAACTTTCCAAATATTTGCCATCCGGTGGAGAGCATGGAGGACTCTCATCACATGAAACTTCTAAGATTTGATTTTCCATTAAAGTCTCGTAGTTATCATCCATCTCAGATGTAAGGGATTCTTCTTCAGTTGTATCACATCTCTGGCTATATCCCTCCTCATGATCATAGTCATCTTCTTCAGAAAAAGGGTCACAAGGTAGTAAACCTTCCAAACTATCATCATTGTGCTCATTTGTAGAATTAGTACCAAAGCTTTTAGTGAGGTTATCCAATTGTTGATTATAATCTTCGACTTGACCCCGAGTTTCTGTGGTGACAAGATGGTGCTATCCAACTGTGTTAATGTACTCATGCTCTCTTGAATATTGTTTTGCCTCTCTCCAACTTTCTCCGGAAATATCATGCATGTCATCTACAGAGTTTATGTACTCAGGCTCGCTTGATGATGCTTTATGACCACAACCCTCTAGAAAACCATGCTCCTGAATATAGCATGCATAATAGCAAGAAGATTCCTCATGGAAATCTCTGCACGCCCTACAGAATGGTTTGTAAGGCTCAACCACATTAGTAGCCTCTAGTTGATGAGGAGGCCTCTGCTCATGGTTTGGATTCTTTCACTGCCATGTTTGTCTTGCAGAGAAAGTTCTAGGAGGCGGCAGAGGTTGAGTTCTTTCAACAGTTATGACCCTATTCTGAACCTCTTTAATTTGCGCTAAGTGCTTCCTTTCCATGTCTTGCATTTTCTCTGTCAGGTCCATGAGCTTCTTCTCATATGCTTCGTTTGATGACTCTTTTCCTTTAGGTTCAACAGTGTATAGAGTAGTTGATGATCTAGAGTAACTCTGGATGTTTGACTCTCCTGAAGACTGCATATTCTTATCAATTTTAATGGCCAAATTCTGAACTTGAAGCAGTGTGGTTGGCTCCTTGTCTCTAATCCGGTATTGGATCTTGCCACTTAATGCTTCTATGTAATAATCCAAAGTGGAAGCTGCAAGAGGAACATGAGTGGCAGGGATGGAATTTGACAACTCTGTGAACCTATTGTTGAACTCATCCATGGTTTCTATATCAGACTTCTTCATACTAGTCAAGGTTGCCACTAGATGTCTAGGTTGTTTTTTTGCTGCCAATTTTTTTGAGGAACGCAACCTTGAAGGCTGCTATGGTAGTGAAAGAGTTGTTCGGCAAGTTGTCATACTAGTTTCCAGCCTTACCATCCAAAGATAGAGCAAAAAGGGTCATGTATACATCTTCATGTTTGTCAGTACCCCTGACATAGGCACCACAGTGTTTTGAAAAATATCTAAGATGTTGCTCAGCAGCGGTAGAGGCATCAGTGCCTATGAAAGTGACAAGCTTATCAATGGCCTTTTCAGGAACCTCATAGGGTTGACCTGCTATCTGAGTGAACTTGAGATGAATAAAAAACTCACCCATAGTGGAAATGAAACAATTATTATTTTCGAAATTTTCTAAGTTTTTTTGAAATAAAAGATGGATGTCTGAAACAGACTCATATCCAAGTTCTTCAAGGATCCTACAAGAAGCAAGTTTGTTTAGTCTCCTCCTATAAACCTTTTCAGGCTCGGGGATGAAATTGAGTAAACCTTCAGAGTTTCTTCTAGTTGAATACCTTGAGGTGTTTACTGACAATGGAGTCACCAGGTGGATTCAAGTCTAATTTTGGAGAGTGACTGGACTAAAAAATCTACCAAAAAAGGGGAAAAAGGTAAAAAAACTAAAAAGAAACAAAGGTCGTTCAGGAACTTGGTGGAACCTTGCAAATAACTCTATGGTCTCTCATATTGCGTTCCTATATCGTTTGAGCCTCTCATTTTTAGCTTCAAACTTGTTTGATTTGAAATATGGTAAGGTTAGAATCACCAATTACTTTCAAGTATTTAATGTTCATGTCATGGGCTAATTCTAATCATAGAGTCAAGGCTTCATATTTAGCAATCTCCCTTCCAAGATCTCACAATTTGCTCATAAACAATTAGCAAACCACCTCAAAACCTTGGCAAAGACGAGTGAAATGAGAAATATAATGAAGTAAATGAAGTGAGTGAGTGTTTTAAGCTTAAAAGAACTCTAACCATGGGTAAACAAACCATTGAAACTATTGCCGCCTAATTCGCACCTCGGGTAACGTGGCAGAAATCTTCAAGCCACTGGGTGCGACCTTGGGGACAAGCTCGAGCCAAGTGCTGTTACCTGATACTTAGCTCCTCCGTCTAGGCCAACTCCTAGCGAAGCCAAGGGGGGTGGACCCTAATGAAAAGTAAAATCTAAGGTTTTTACTCTACGAGAGAAGTAGTTAATTCTAGGAGTTTTAATATGGAATGGATGAATTTAAGAAATTACCAATTATTGCCAATCACAATTTAACCTTAGCAACACCTTAACTCAAATTAGATACGCAAAATTCAATGACACATTGCGAGATTAACTTATGCAAAAAGGAACAGAAAAGACCAGTGCCAAAATGAAAAAAGTGCTTGCAAAAGTGGGTTGCTAGTG
>LPNX010276555.1:63444-81154 GCA_001517045.1 Pseudotsuga menziesii
TGACAGAAAACGCCTCCTTGGTGAGATCAGAGGGAAAAAGCTTATTTTCCAATTTTACTGAAAGAAAGGTAGAGCACATTTGCTCATCAATACTCCAGCTTTAGCTTCCTGTAAAAGATTATCAGCACTAGCAATGGGGATTAAAAAATACCTGTGTAAACCGAAAGAGACTACAACAACAATGTAGATCCAAGCATGAAATCATACATATATCAAATAGTCTTCCTCGACTTGCAATAAAAGAGTAACCTAACAAGAATTACCTTTTATCTCTACAAAAATACCATTTCCTTCCGAAAGCAAGTTAATCCCAAACATATGCAAGCATGAAAACAAATACAGGTTACCTCACAAATGTAGAATGAGCTCTGTCCAAACATCCATAGATCCCACACAGAAATTGCCTCCAAAGTCTTTTATTCACAATACTCAATAAAACTGTTACAACATTACAAGCAGAGGTTCCACCTTTTGATGCTGAACAAAGGAGAAGAGACCAGCCTATATAGGAAAAGGGAGACCCAGGGGGGTCTCATCAATACTGAAGAAGAAGTCAGAGTTTAACTGAGCTTGAACAGAGGAGGTGATTGACACCTCTCTCACCAAACTCCCTCAACGAATCATAAACTGCTAACACATGCCAAGCATTAACCAAGACCAAATCGCAAGCCACGATTTCCTTCACCCGATTGTACGGCTATATGTGACGTGAGCTCCAATGTGTTAAAGTATTCGCTGATCCAAGCTTTGCCGTATGGTAAACTTTATTAATTTGAAAAGGGGGTCCACTGCCAACGCAATTCAAAAATGCCAGCGTGAACAACAAATTTGGTTGACGTCTCCACCCTCCCATGTGAGCTCCACATAACCGTTGACGTCTGCACCCTCTCACGTGAATGATATCATATGATTTTATCAAACATTAAAAACCTTAAACTAAGACTGAAGTGGGGTCCATTCATCCACGCAGCTCGCACTTCACTTCATTAGCATGGACGTCACCTCTTTATCCTCACGCTAATATTCACCCACTAAATCAAAGTTTAATTTAAACTTTAATTACAAAGAGATCGTAAGCACTAGGGGTCCCATGACATGTCACCCCACTACTCAAATATTTTAATAAATTTGACTTTTCAACTTTTGACCAAAGTTTCAATTTGTCTAGATTTAGCATTAAAATGCTATTTTATGCACTTTTAACCCAAATAATGCCTCACGGGGTTTTTCGGTTGCCCGACTGATGTAGAAAGTGGCCCCATGGGTAAAGTGGACGCTCCGGGTGTGAAAACGAGTGTCTCCACGTCAGAAACGGACTTCGTATCTGACTTTTATTACAAACTGAAGTTTTTTAATTAAACCATTAAAAAATGGCTTAAAAAACGGAAAAATTATTTTTTTACGGAAATTGACGAAACTCTAGGGGGACCTAGTACATGTCCATACGACTCAATTCGAATGCCTAGCATGGTGAAAAACACCGACACGAAGGCTCTAATAACCTCCCTAGGCCGAAACACCAAGATGACTACCCCAGCTTTGGAGGTGTGAGTGAAAAACTCAGAAATTATTAGTCGTTTGTTCAACAACCAATAATAACCAAGGGAAAAAACACTCTGGGCTAGTCAGCTTGATGCTCAAGTCTGGGAAGCCGAGCCTTTTATAAAAATTTAAATGCCAAGACATTTTTTACAATTTCCCCAAGGGGGTATGAACATTTGTTACAAAAAATAAAACGGTCATGGAGGCCTGAAAGGACTTCTGAACTCTGAATATAAACAAGTATCTTGTTCATCACTGGAGGCTCACTGAAAGTCCAACTAGGTGCAGCCTAGTCGGTAACAGAAACCATGTCATCGTTCTTAAAATGAAAAGAGAAAAAAGTGTCTAGTTGTGGAATTGCCCAAAGAGCGTTGGGGAGCGAAAAGTTTTCTCTTGTGAGCGATTCTCCCTCATTGCTCCCGATAAAGGTAGGGGGGCGATTTGTTTTATCGAACACACTGTGGGAGAGGAGCGATGGGGGGGGGGGCTCTTCCGCGTAGCTCAAGTTTCTTATATTAGAATTGTTGTTGTACTTTAGGTCATCTAGGTTATTTGCATATTTAGTTGAAGAAGTCAATTTTTCTGGTTTGACAATCTTATAGCCATCGTATGTGTATGTCTATAAGGTCGATTAGGTGATTGACAAAACAAGATATTTATTGAAAGCAACATGAAGCTTTGATATTAGGAAATGCAAAATCCTTGTTAGAATGGTCAAAGAAACTTTTGTAAAAGGATAACTCGGATACAATTTAAAATTTTGGAAGTTCATTGTAGGGAGAGCTAGATTTAAAAATGATTTCAATTTCTCTAAATCCAACTTTTCTTTATTAATTTAATAAAAACAAAATTTGATACTGTAATGTCGTGTAACTATTTAGCTAATATGGGATATGAAAACCTACTTTTCGTAAAATACAAATTAATTTTATTGATTGTTTTGTTGCTTTAAAGGAAAAAGGTAAATTTGAACTTTGTATATATCATGGGCTTAAATTTGTTGTGGTGGTTGATTTTCATAATTTTTTTGCAGGGTTTCTCCTCTATTATCTTTACTAAAAGTTCTTATTAGAAATGCTCAACATTGTATGTTTGCAAGACTTCTTGAGCGCCATTCCCCAGTTAAAATTGAGCATCCAAGCGAAGTTTTCTCTAGGTCAGCATCAAAGGTAAGGAGTATATATGATCGTAGGGATTATGAAATAATTTTAATGTATACTTTTATATCATGAGATACTTTGGATGTAAACAAAGCTTCACAATATGTTTTGTTGTCATAAAATGGATCGAACATCATTCATATTCACGAAATATAGAGAGAAAATGGGGGTAAACTTGCATTATATGAAACGAGGATTGAAGAATCATATTTTTATAATCATTACTCTTAGTTTTTGGTATATTTTGACTCTTACCTTTCAATTCATGTGATTCATAATCTATCACATCCCTACATGCCTATCTAACATGTTCTTATTTGCATTCTCTCTCTCTCTCTCTGCCTCATGCACACACACGCATCACACTTTCATTAACATTGAACTCTCTCTCTCACACACACTTTTATTATCACTGGTCATACACACACAAAGGTTCCTATTATCACGGATCTTGTAGTTGCCTCGATATAGAAAGTCAATATAGGATGCAAGAGGGGATGGGCGACCAAAGCCGTGACCTACGAAAATCCTAACCCCCAAAAGATGGATGGTTGTCACGCCGGTTAAGACTTCCTTTGCTTTATGTCACTAGAGAAGCCCATATGACAAAGGGGGAGACCCAGATCGAT
Source organism: Pseudotsuga menziesii (assembly GCA_001517045.1). NCBI lineage: Eukaryota > Viridiplantae > Streptophyta > Pinopsida > Pinales > Pinaceae > Pseudotsuga > Pseudotsuga menziesii. The sequence continues at coordinate 66,776 of LPNX010276555.1, forward strand.
CCTGAAAGGAAAGATCTAAGACAAATCACCAGATTAGACTCTTGATGGAGAATTCATAAGGTGAGTGCCTGAAACCCTAGATTCAGAAAATGAGCCATGCATTAAGGATACTTGAGTAGGGGTGGTTAATCTAGACTAGTAATGTTACTCACGTGAAGATTCGAGTCAGTCCTAGGATTTTAGTGTGTTGGTTCAAATGATCAAACCCAGACCCGAGGGATTTAAGCATATAATTAAGAAATCCCCACGACGTAGTTGATATTGAAAATTATGGCTTCCCGCACACTAACTTGGATGAAAGTATTAACAATGAAAAGATCCAAGTGAAATCGAAACAAAAGCAAGAGGAAACTAACTGATAATTCAAGGAGGGGCGTTTTCTCTCTCCTAAGATCAATGCCTAGAGATGAGCAGAGGAGTCTAATGGTAACGCCTAGAAGGGACAAAGGGTTTTTTCAGTATGCTGGAAAAAACCCAGATCACCAAATTTGCAGATTCCCAGTGCAAATTGGTTCGGTGAATTTTCTTACTTGTAAAGAGGGTTTTTTGAATAAAAGCAGTGCTGGTCAATGCGTGAAGAAATTAAAAGAAGAATAATTTACCTAGAAAACATACCTGGATCTTGTAGATGACCTATGAAATGATGAAGAATGTTGCTTTCTCGATCAAATGAGTATTTTCGGAGAAGATCTTGATGTAGATTAGCTTCAGCCAGTGACCTTAGCGCCCCCTTCAACCTGCCAAGCCAGAGAAAATCAAATGGTAAGACAGACGAACAGGATCTGCAGAATAAGGAACAGACAGACAATAAAAAATCATAAAGAAAGAGTTACTCCCTGAACCGAATAGCCGAGAGACGTGACAGGGTGAGTTTCCCCACAACTGCACCCTCCTCTAGCGTGCCTCCATCCTGTAGACAAATGGGTAAAGGAAAAGTACCAAGATCTATCCTGAATCAATTTCAGTACAGAAAGACAGCAATGACAATCATCAAATCATCAACTCATCAGGAAAAACTCAGATGTAATCCCAAACAAATCTCTTTATTCAATATTTCGGTGCTAGTGCTCATCCAATACAATCGGGGGGTCACCTTTCTTAAATAGTTTGAGTGTGTCCACATTTCAACTAACTATCATTAATTCACCTTATGCCCCTTTACAACTTCATAACATATGATATAACAATGAAATACATCATTAGCCAAGTTGAGGGGGCGCCCCTTGGGGGGCTTTCCTCACTAACTGAGCCAAAGCAAAATAATCCAAACAAATGCTGACTGAAAAATGCTGAAGAACTGTCCGGGATGTTGAGACAAATCATCTGCCAAAATTCCAAGCTATTTCCTTGACGCAGGAGGCCAAATCGAATTTTTCAGTGAAATTCCTAGTTCATTTTTACTGGTACAATCTCTGGAAAATAATAAAATCGCCATAACTCTGTCTAAGATGAGAACTGTGGAAAACTGACTAGTCTGGAAGATTTGGAGACATAGAAGAATGGTATAAGTGACTACTCATATCCCTTGGAACATTGTACTGCTCTAGGAGAACCAAAAATATTGCCATTTGTAATAAAATTTGACCATTTGGTCGATAATAACGTGATAATAATCACTGATGTAATGTTCTGTTTTGATAAAAAGGGAATAACTGAGGACTAATAGCACTAAGAGCAGAAAAGTACATCAATTCAGTATTATTAAGTCATCAGTGTAGTAAGAAGGCTATCAGAGTTCATATCGTAAAGCATGCGGAGCATGTAACCCTTATTTCATCAGTGTTAAAGTCAACATGAAATTAGAATTACATGCATGCAAAAGTGAAGCGTAAACCCTAAAAGTGACATGCAAACCCTAAAAGTGCATGTTATTTTATTTAAGAAGGGTTATTGGACCAAAGAGATTATCTATGATTATTGTTGAATCTTGATTGATTTTGGAGTTTCGAGCAGCAGCATAGCGTGTAGCCGCAACAATTGGGGTTGGAGACAGTGTTTTCAGCTAGCGAGGGTTCGGCAGTGATTGGGATAGATCATCCAGGTTTATCCATTGCATCCATTATATACTACAGTATTTGGAGATCCAACACATTCCAAAGGGTTATTAGCAGATCCACATTTTGCAGCCGGAAGTAGTAGGGAAAACACAGAAGGATTCGTTGGGACCACAAAACCCAGTCTTTCTTCCGCATGTCAACTTCCTCTTTCTTAGCAGGCCTATCCTACGGTATGCAGTGATTATCAGCCATCAGTTTGCTCACATGGAGCAGCTATCAGCCAAAAAGATCAGTTGGGGGGGTGAGCAGCAGAACTGCTAATCAATTCGCTAGGGCACTTAGAGGTAGCCAAACCTCTGCTTGTGCCAGGCCATCTCTCCGGCATCAGCAGACGGACAAGCTCAGAAAGTTTTAGCCCGAACGAACCTCTCCTCCTACAAAAACGTCACCTTCAATTTGGAGGGTTTTTATGGTACTGCGGGGCGGTAACACTGGAGGAAAAGAGCATTATTAGACCACCCATCCAGATCCTTATGCATGCAGCTATCTTTGGAGTCATTATCAGCCAGAATATTAGTGGTAAGTGTTAATTTCTCTCTGCAAAACCCTAACCATGATTCAGCTATATTTTAGGGCACTTTTGCATGGCGAGTTTGCATGCATAGTTATTTTGCAAATTTGTATGAGATTGAGTCTACGAGTCAGCACTATCATAGAACATTAGGTAACTGAGGACTAATAGCACTAGGAGCAAAAAGGTACATCAATTCAGTATTATTAAGTCATCAGTGTAGTAAGAAGGCCATCAGAGTTCATATCGTAAAGCATGCAGAGCATGTAAGCCTTATTTCTTCAGTGTTAAAGTCAACATGAAATCAGAATCGCATGGATGCCAAAGTGAAGCGTAAACCCTAAAAGTACATGCTATTCTATTTAAGAGGGGTTATTGGACCAAATAGATTATCTATGATTATTGTTGATTGATTTTAGAGTTTCGAGCAGTAGCACAGCGTGCAGCCGTGGCAGTTGGAGTTGAAGACAGTGCCTTCAGCGACCAAGGGTTCGGCAGTGAGATATCAGCCCTAGTCTCCTATTGGGATAGATCATCCAGATTTATCCATAGCATTCATCGTATACTTCAGGATTCAGAGATCCAACACATTCCGAAGGTTTATTGGCAGATCCACGTTTGCACCCAGAAGTAGCAGAGAAATCACAGAATGATTCGCTGGGACCACAAAACCCAATCTTTCCTTCGCATGTTAGCTTCCTCTTTCTTAGCAGGCCTATCCTACGACATCCAGTGATTATCGGCCATCAGTTTGCTCATTTGGAGCAGTTATCAACAAACAGAGAGCTTGGGGGGCGTGAGCAGCAGAACCACAGATCAATTCGCTAGGGCGCTTAGAGGCTGCCAAATCTCTACATGTGGAAGTCTATCTCTCCGGCATCATCAGGCGGACAAAGTCCATAAAGTTGCATCCCAATCTGACCTCTCCTCCTACAAAAACGTTGCCTTCAGTCTAGAGGGTTTTTACGGTACTGCGGGGCGGTAACACCGGAGGAAAAGAGCACTTCTAGACCACCTATCCAGATCTTTATGCATGTAGCTATCTCTGGAGTCATTATCAGCGAGAATATCAGTGGTAAGTGTTAATTTCTTTCTACAAACCGTAACCCTAATTCAGCTACATTTTAGGGCATTTTTGCATGGCAAGTTTGCATGCACAATTATTTCATTTTCTTGTATAAGATTGGGGTTGTGAGTCAGCACTACTATAAAACAATAGAGAATATCAGTATTTGGGATATTACAGTGGTATCAGAGCATGTTCCTTGCCAGCTGTGGGCATGCAAAATTGTAAATGAATTCAGGAGACCCATACAACATTACTTACCAAAGACAGAGGTTTAGAAACAATGATAGAGGAGAAGAGGAGTTAGAGGACATAGAGTTGGGGGACAGAAAGTATCAGTTCGGAGAGGGCAAATAAACAATGGCCGATGATCATAAAACAACTTTCAATAGTCTCATATCAGCCATAAAAGAACTCACTACCGGGCAAAAAGAAATGATGAGTACCTTCAGGCAAATGATAGAGAAAAATGGGCCCACCCCACATAGTCCCTTGTTTCCCAATAGTGATAGGGTATCCATCGGTAGTAGTGGGGAGCACTTACAAACCAACATGCAGAGCCATCCCCATATATACAACAAGCCTTCCCGACCTACCATGCCTCTTCTTAGATAGTCCAGCTGCAATGCCTCTAGCACAAGTAGAACCAGAAGAATCTATGAGTGCCAATCTAAGAGAGTATAGAGCTTTAGGAGATGACTTCCATTCAGCCATGACCTTCATTGACTTCTGCCACTTTAAAAGTAAGAACAAACCCATAGCTTACAATAGGCCATTCACCCAGAACTATGAGTTACAACACAGTGTAGGGAAATTGACTATCCCTACCTTTGAGGGTACCCGAGGTGGCGTAGCCCGGAATTGGGTGTAGAAGTTGGATACATACTTCCAGCTACTTTGCATTTGGATGGAGAAGCCCATGAGTGGTGGTACCACGGGTTAGCGACACTAGGTTACAATACCATCACATCGTACCCAGATTTTACACAGAGGCTCATTAAGCAGTTTGATAGGAAGGACCTTGAGGTACACTTTAGAGAGTTGGCACAGCTCAAGCAGACAGGTAGTGCAAATGCATTTATTTTATAGTTTTAGAGGATAATAGTACATGATCAGGATGTGCATGAGGAGATAGCATTAGAGCCATCCTGTGAGTCTAGCGACACAAGCACATTCATTAGTCAGATTGTGGACAAGCCATGTGATGAGTTGGAGTTGGTACACTCTTCGTCCACTATAGCAGGAGTCCAGACAATTATACGAGGCAAAATACATGAGGTGCAAGGCAATGAGCACAACAGTCGAGACAGTGGGCGACCACACATGGAGGTTAGGGAGAGTTTATACATGCATGAGATAGAGCTTCCAGATGATAGTCACCAAAAGAAGATTGAACATGTTAAAGAAAGCATTCTAGCAATGAAAGAGAGGACCAAGATACTTCGGGACACCATATTACAGCGAGATGCTGAGCTTACATCTCTTCGAGTTGTATGTATCGAGTTAGCGATTAGGCTTTCTAGTATTGAAGAGCAGTTAGTTTCCTTGGTGGGGCAGCAGAAGAAACATACTATTGCATTTCAAAGCAGTCCTCTTCAGGAGTACATAGACAAGGCTTGCTGTAGCTTGAGTCCACATTTGCATAATGGAGCATGGTTTTTACAGATTGGCCAGGATCGAGAAATTGGGTAGCAGTATATGAGCATTCCAGTTGAAATCAGAAGGGCAGAATGTCATCTTGGTAGGATTATTCCTTGCGATGGTGCTTATGGACAAGGTCCTTTTTGGGGATTGGATTGGAGAGAGATTAAGAGTTGGTGTCCGATTGAGTGGGCGATTCTTAGGAAGACATTCCCGGCCAAGGGTATAGTCCCACAAGAGCCTTGGAATATTTGGGATGAAAGATGCACAAGTTTGCATTGGGATCCAGGTGGGAGACGTTATGAGGGATGGATACAATGTTTACTGATGGGGTTACTTGGGAGTCTACAGGATGTTCCTTGTGTCGATACTACGCAGGGTAGCAGTGGATGCATTTTGACCTCTGCAATTCTCAGATTTATTTGGGACCTTGGGATAACAGTGACTGACAGTTTAGTGATTGCTAGAGGATGCTTTCAGGAGGTCTTTTTTTATGGTTCCTTGTTTGCACCGTGGTTAGTCACTCTACTTATAGGAGGCTTCCATGGGACATTTTGTGATGGTATCGTGCAGTGCAGTGCTTTGAGTAGAGGGTGCTACAGATCTCCTAGGATAATTTGGGACCCTGGGATCATCCCCGAATTCAGTTGGTTCAGTTGATTGATTGTGGATTTGCGTTGGCATTGCTTGAGGACAAGTAATCTTTGGTGAGGGAGGACTGTAATGCTCTGTTTTGATAAAAAGGGAATAACTGAGGACTAATAGCACTATTAGCAGAAAGGTACATCAATTCAGTATTATTAAGTCATCAGTGTAGTAAGAAGGCCATCAGAGTTCATATCGTAAAGCATGCGAAGCATGTAAGCCTTATTTCTTCAATGTTAAAGTCAACATGAAATTAGAATTGCATGCATGCAAAAGTGAAGCGTAAACCCTAAAAGTGACATGCAAACCCTAAAAGTACATGCTATTCTATTTAAGAAGGGTTATTGGACCAAAGAGATTATCTATGATTATTGTTGATTGATTTTGGTGTTTCGAGCAGCAGCACAGCGTGCAGCCGTGGCAGTTAAGGTTGAAGACGGTGCCTTCAGCTAACGAGGGTTTGGCAGTAAGATATCTGCCCTAGTCTCCTATTGGGATAGATCATCCAGGTTTATCCATAGCATTCATCGTATACTTCAGGATTCAGAGATCCAACACATTCCGAAGGTTTATTGGCAGATCCACGTTTGCAGCCGGAAGTAGCAGAGAAATCACAGAAGGATTCGCTGGGACCACAAAACCCAGTCTTTCCTCTGCATGTTAGCTCCCTCTTTCTTAGCAAGCCTATCCTACGACATCCAATGATTATCGGCCATCAGTTTGCTCATCTGGAATAGCTATCAGCAAATAGAGAGCTTGGGCGGTGTGAGCAGCAGAACCACAGATCAATTCGCTAGGGCTCTTAGAGGCTGCCAAATATCTACATGTGGAAGTCTATCTCTCCGGCATCATCAGGTGGACAAGCTCACGAAGTTGCAGCCCGATCTGACCTCTCCTACAAAAACGTCACCTTTAGTCTAGAGGGTTTTTACGGTACTGCGGGGCGGTAACAATGGAGGAAAGAGCACTTCTAGGCCACCTATCCGGATCTTTATGCATGTAGCTATCTTTGGAGTCATTATCAGCCAGAATATCAGTGGTAAGTGTTAATTTCTTTCTACAAACTGTAACCCTAATTCAACTACATTTTAGGGCATTTTTGCATGGACAGTTATTTCATATTCTTGTATAAGATTGGGGTTGTGAGTCAGCACTACAATAGAACATTAGAGAATATCAGTATTTGGGATATTACAACTGATCAGGAGATCTGGGGTCAAACTCTAAAAAGTGAAACCTCAGTATTGGTCCTGGTCATATATGGAATAAATATAGACCATGTTTTTTTTTGAGTCACTGCCTTGGGAACCTTGCTTGACATGGTCAAACTGGGTTGACCAGGTCAAAGTACCAAAATTGAAAGTGAGAAACTGTATCCATATGACCCTGTAAGCATCAAGGGTAAGAAATGCTCCAATGGTGTATGTCAAAACCAAGCTTAAGTCAAGTTATTCATAATCATGGTGACAATAATTATAATGGTAAGTAGAATATACTTGTGCCTCTGAAGAACCTTGGAACTTTCTAAAAGTCTGCCATACTTACAAAATGTAAACAATGTGCTATTGCTGGGTGAGGATGGAAAAGAAAGCCTAAGGCAAGGGCAATGATTTTTGACTGACTTTGACTTTGTAATCTCTCTGAATGACAACAAATACAGTCAACCAAATTGACATATACATGACAGATAACAATGGGGGATGGAGGTGTCTCCTAAGTGGATAAAGCACTTGGGCTTGTCTCCTTCAGACTCTAGCAAGTTTTCCTTTGCACTAATTTTCAATATAGGTCAACCTTCATAGGAGGTGGCCTGGAAGCTTTTTGGGCTCCAACACTGAGAAAGACACAGCGTTTGCAGGCTAGTATCACCTTGTTACCCTGTGGGGGAAAATGAGACGAACACTATACAAAGAGTGAGTGCTCATCCTTTGACCATTAACCTTTTTCAATACATTTCACATTTCACATAAGATGGTCTACACTCCACAACTTTATGACCAAAGTTAGAACAAAAATAACAATAACCATTGAATCCAATTTCATACCTGGGATTTTGAGTTGTTTCTTTTCTGAGCTTTCTTTGCGGAATATGCCTAACTCCTTGTTGCAATTTTGAGCTTCCAGACTCCTTTTTGTCATGTGCAGGTGCATGGGTAACAGCTTTGGACGTTGATGGACCTACTTCTGGAGTCTTTGGAGACCAAGTGTCATCTTTAGATTTTTCTTTCTCCTTCTTGTAACCAAGACCAATTTTGTCGAGTGGAGATCTCTGGAAATCCAATAACTTATCTAGGACAACTGAGCTGTCCTTGAACTTGACAAAAGCTTCATTCTTCTCACATTTCTTCCCGAGACCAACTACCTCCATTTCCAGCTTCTGGATTGTCTCCTCCTTTTCTTCCAGCTGAATCTTCAAGATTTCTTTTATCCTCTTAGCTTCCTCCAGCTGAGTCTTCAGATCATGATTGACCTCTCTAGTTTCTTCAAGCTCTTCATCATGCTCTTCTGGTTCTTCCTTTTGACTGATCAATTCAGTCTTTAGTTGTTCAACTTCAACATCCTTGTCTTTCATTTGATCCTGCAACTCATTGTCCTTGTTTTTGAGCTTCACAAGCAACACTTTCATTGGCATGGTCTTCTGCTGATATTCATTCAAGGAGTCCAAGATTTTCTTTTTGAACTTTGCGAAGTCACTCTGGTTCAGATTTACTGTGTTCAGAAACCAATTGGATTTGAGATAAATATTCGTCAACGTGAGATTTATCTCATGTGCAGTCTTTGATAGCCCTTCATCATAAGCTATCATTACAATCGCATAAGCTATCATTACAATCACAAGAGTCCATACCTTTACTGGAGTCCTCTTCTTGCTTCTCTTCTTCTTGATTGATCTCTTCTGGGGGCTTGCCTTTTGATTCTTGATCTGTCTTTTCGGGTTCTGGTCTTGCCTTCTGATACTCGCTTTCCAACTTGAACCATAGATCTTTGGATGAAGTGTACTCCCTTACACTTTTTTTCACTGAACTGGGAAGTCCATCCATGAGGAACTTCAAGGCTGTAGTATTGTCCTTTTTTGCTTCCTTCTGTGCAGTTGATTTGCCCTTCTTGTTTGATGGAGCAGGTGGATTGATTACAATCTCCCAAACACCAAACTTTTTCAGATATACCTTCATCTTGCTCCTCCAACTGAAATAATCCGTCATATCAAGTACAGGCACGTCATTGCTTAATGACTCTTCTTTTGCTTCCATTATTTCTCCACGGATCTCCTTCAAGCTTGCTAGGTTTGTGATGAAGGTCGACTCTGATACAAATTGTTGGGCACAATGGCCACATTGAGAGGGGGGTGAATCAATGTGAGAGTGATTATAAAATTTTACCTTCTTTTATTCAATCAGAGCATATCAATCATTATGTCATCAATTGCATAATAAAATTCATTATGAGTCCTAAGCACAACATCACATCAAAAGAGACACAAGAATATATAGAATTTTGATCTCTATTTATTGTACATGGAAGACAATAATCTTCTCGATTACGATAAGCACCAACTGAGGAAAAGAGCACCAACTCTCATAACAGGACCCAGCCTGGTTTTTTTAGCTCCAACTAAGAAGGGTTTGACAAGTCCAATCGTCAAGTGCAAGATTCTTCTTGCAAGCAATCATATGGCTCTACTGCACAACCAACCTCTACTCTTCACATCAATCACTGCTCATCACTCTGCTGGTCAATTTGCTCATCACTACTGCTCATCTCTGCTGCTCATCTCTGCAGCTCATCACTGCTGCTCATCTCTGTTGCTCATCACTGCTGCTCATCACTGCTGCTCATCTCTGTTGAGTCATCACTATACTGATAAGTCATTTCATTGCCTTACATTGCTCATGCACATCATTGTACACCTCATCATACACAATTACTGAACAAGTAATTATGCTCTGCTTTCACTGAACATAAGGCATGCATCGTCATGCATCATCATCATAGGTATGCATCATCGTCATTGGGTATGCATCCTCATCATTAAATATGCATAATCATCATCTCAGTGTGCACCATGTATGCATCATCAACATCAAGTACATCATAGTGCATAGGAGAGCATCATCACACTATGGTATGCATGTACATCATATTGTATAGGAGTGCATCAACATCAAAGAGTGTACATCATTATCACATGCATTATCATCATAAAGTGTATCGTATCATAGCATAAAGGTATGCAACATCATCATCATAACCTCATAATGACTCCAAATAGATATATCAATATAGAGGCTCACATACTAAAATCGAAGATGAACTCTATCCATGAGAGATATGTGCCATCACAAGAGACCCAAAAGAATGAACCATACCTTTTCGAAGATCACAAGATGAAGAAACAGTAGACAAACCAAAAGAAAATCTAGATCATGTCATCACATAGCCCTCGTAACAAGCTTTCCAACAAGCTAAGAATTTTGTAATTTCGATTCCGTATGAGAGATTTATGCCAATTTTAGTGAAGATGCCCAAAAATTTCTCTATAAAAACGAACTGCTCCTCTGCTGCTGTGAAAAAACCTCAGACCAATCTCCACGAATTCACTTCTATACTTGCATCATTGATTGTTTTTGGATGTGTTTATCTACACATTAAAGTGGACATGTTTCATGCTGGCCGACTTGTCTTCAAAGGTAAGAGTGGTAAGAATTTTAATTTTTAATTAAAATTGATGTTTGAATTTTTAATTTGACTTTTAATTGTCACAGAAACTTCTTACCACTTCAATGGTCAAACCTTACCAAAGAATTGCATGTATTTTCTTTGCCATATAATAGGGTGCCCACCACATAAGCCATATCTATGGCCGAGGACTTCAAACTTCTTACCACTTCAATGGTCAAACCTTACCAAAGAATTGCATGTATTTTATTTGCCATATAATAGGGTGTCCACCACATAAGCCATAATAGGGTGTCCACCACATAAGCCATATGTATGACCAAGGGTGTCCACCATATTTTTATTATTTTTCTTACCACCTCAATGGTCAACCTTATGTATTTTTATTATTTTTATTTTAAAACATCCTTCAAAGTCAACCACATCATTTAAAATTCATGGGAGTGTGTCCTCCACATCTTCATAGGGTTGCATCAAGCCACTAGGGCTTTTAATGTCATGCCATGTGCAAGGTGCCGTTATGGGCTTCAAGCTTGTCACTAAATGGACCATCATCAATCCAATATGTGCTTGGGTGCCTTAACCACATCAAGTGCAAGCAATGGGCATCAAGGTCTTCATAAGGTTCCATGACTTCATTAAGTCACCAAAGACCACATCATCATGCCATCTAACTATGTAAAGTGCAAGTAGTGAGCTCCATGACCTTTGTAAGGGCATGAGGGTCTTCATTAGGTGTTCTAAGTCTTCATGAGGTTCTTCATCATACCAAGGACATGTTCATGGGTTTTGTTATCACATATATAGTAGCCGGGCTACCATATTCTATTTTTTCAGAAACAGTACATTTTTCAGCCAGATCTCTTATATATGAAATGCTGAGATGAGCATTTCTGATGGATCATTTTTGTATTAGTGGACTATTGTACTCTCCCATGCCAGGACTGAGTCTCAGGACACTCAGATTTGAGGACCGATATAGCCATTTATGTTATTTCAGAGCAGTAGTGGATGCCCAGTGTTATATCAGTATTTTCTCATTTGGATATATGGTGTTTCAGATGGATTATATTGCATGGATATGACTCAGTATTTTATATGGTGTTGTGGTTATTATTGCTCTTATATTGATTCTTGTGACATATATTGACTTGTGGTATCATGATCTGGCGGTCATATATATATGGACTTGGTTGTATATTATACTATGTACTGATGTCCTTACTCTGGCTTTGAAGTTCTTGATCTATACTCATTGGTTTTACCCTCCTTAGGGAGAATAGAGGCAGTCATTCCCACCATTGTTTTGGCTTGCTAGTGTTGGCTCCATCATTTCATTGTCTTCATCCATCCATTACCTTCTAGTTTAATTTTCAACCTGACTAACTTCTTGACTTGTGGCATGGAGGACCTTTTTCCCCGCTAGAACCTTTGTTGGACAAGTCTCCCTGTTTACATTTTGTCTCGGCTCTGAGTTGGTGACAAAACTTGCCTATGGTAAGTTGGATAGTATGCCTAAATCATTTTGGTCGGTTGTCTCGATGTTTGGCACTGTGTAGAATTCCCCCCTAGTCACTTGAGATGTTGTTGGCTAAAACTGACAGCTCATGTACTACTTTTATTGAAATATTAAATATGCGCCCATAGAAAATGAAAATTGTAAAACTGTGTTTCTTAACATATGTAAAAAGGGCAAGAGCAATGAAATGCTAAAATACTCCTTGAAGAGTATAAGAAAAGGTCCAAAAAGCAATGGTTAAAAAATGTTATATCAGAGAATTGCTGACCTTGTTAAAAATAAATATGGCCCGGATGAAAGCTACGATTAGTTGTGCTTTTGAGCACTGGTGAAGTCCCAAAGGGTTCATATAGTCCAAAAAGGCCACAGAATAAAATGTGATCCTAATGAAATTGGATCAAGATTTGTGTAGACATGATGCCTAAGTTGAATAAGCACTCTCTAAACAACTCATCCATTTGTGAGGCACTGCCATTCCTTGTGTTGTTGTTTGTCTAGTATTGGTTATAGTGAGTTCTCCCTTTCCTTGTCCAAAGTGTCATGATGTTGAGTAGGAGGTCATCCTTTGCCTTAGCCTTGTCATTTCCACCTTTCATCCTTCACTAGCAAAATGACTACCGCTATGAAGTGAGTATAGTCTTGAAAGTCTGAGTCTAAGTAATAATAAATAAAGCCTGATATTTATAAGTATTTGTTGATGTACCACTAGTGAAATGAATGCTACTTGTTGATTTTGTTACGTGAATGAGTTGTAGAGCATGGTTTAAAATCTTAACACTTGCAGCAGATTGATCTATTCTGAGTTATTATTGGTGTCTGATTATTCACAGATGGTTATATTGTTTATTGGTTATGATTGATGATCAGACAGAGACCTATGAGGGGTATGAGTATACACCTTTGATGGATTGGGACTCTCTGAGTCCAATGAGACAGTTTATTTCTAGTTCCGGGCACTTACAGATGTGATTAGGCTTATTCTGCTTTCTTGATGCAGTTTTTCTTCACAGATTGATTTGTTTGAGCAAGGAAATGTTTTAGTTGGATCTCCTAGGGTGTTGTATGGGCATAGGGGGGTGCAGCCACTTGTTTGTACCATTGTACCCCCATCCTAGAGAGCTTGGAGGGCTCAATTTGACAATGCAGGCACCCTAGGAGGCTGTTTTAGCAGTATCACGTTTCTCGAGGTAGATTAAAAAATGATCAAATGTCTATTGAAGAAATCGATTTGGGCTACTGAGGCAAAGAAATGGCATGGGGTGAGTCACAATGATGAGAGTGATGTCTTCCACACCTTCTCCAGCAGTTTCAGCATTTTATGGGGCCCACACCTATTTTTGGGCAAATTTTATATATTTTCTAGAGCTTTTTGGGAGACCCACGATTTCCTCAAGGAGGCACAAAAGTCAAAATTTTAAATTGTTATATTATTTATTGTGCCATGGGGACACCCAAACGGAGTTAGTCAAACACTCCTTGGACCCACCATGTGCTTTCATTTATTTCTTGTTGAGTGGTTTACCTTTATTTGGGTTGTTTAAGTCCACTTTGTTAAATTATAATTATATTGATCCATGTATTGTATGTTGAGCTCATCTCAACTATTGATTATGATTGAGGTTCTCTCATTTCTATTTAAAGGAGAGAGCTTCTCATTTGTGAGCGGTCTTTGGCTCTTGGATTTGGATAATAGAAATACTTTTTTTGTGGAAATTTTTCTGGATCTGCTTTGCATTTGATGTGCTCAAATGGTGATTAGCTAGTCTTCAGCTTCCTAGCATTGTGGAAATTCTCGTGAGATCCATATTTTTCGTGGCTATCATTGTTTTGTCTATAGGAGGGCGTTTTGGCTGGAGCGTTTTTGTAGGGGGGACCTCAACTCGCTTGGTTCTCTTCGTCTTGGATCAGGGGGTTTTCATTAGTTTCATTGTGATCTATGATTACTTCATTTTACTGTCTTGCAGCATTCAGCTTCTTTATTTTGTATGTGCAAATCTGATATGGTTGACGTTCGCTCATGCAGGGTAGGGGGCGCATTGATGGCTTGGAGTTTGCATATGCCATAGAAATCACGGGGATCTTCTAGAATTGATCGGGATAGCAAAGATCGTCACTGTTACAGAATTCTACAAGATTTTCCAGTTAAGATCCAACAGGTAAGGTTCTTCTTTTTTCAGATCTTATTCCATTGTACCTTGCTTCAATTCAACTTTTTCTTAAAACTCCTAAAACACTAAAAACACTAAAAATCAATAAACTTGGG
>LPNX010276555.1:115945-126272 GCA_001517045.1 Pseudotsuga menziesii
TTAAAAATTATAGAAATGCAATCTGAGATACAATGGAATTCTTTGATGCCCTTAACATAGAAGCAGTCCGTAGAGATCAGAATAGTGCCTCCGATAAGCTTGCAGTTTCAGTGTCAACTCTTCAGCCATTAGATGAGATGTTAGATTGGGATTGTCCTTTAGAGGTTAACTTCAGACCTTCTGTTCCTGACAATGTAGAACATTGGCAGGTCTTCAAAGATGATGAGCAAATTTTGAGATTTATTCATAATGTCGATGAATTCCTAAACTTTAAAGTAAATGATTAGGAGGAAAATAAAGAATATTATGGAGAAGGCGACCAGTTTAACAATGCTGTCCCACGTGGTCTAGTTTTCTTAGAAAACATCCTTGATAGATAGGACAGAAAAAAGAGCAATGTTGAGCAAATGAAACCGGGGGATTACATTGAAATCAACATTGGGATGGAAACAAAACCTAATATTATAAAGATTGGAAAAGGTACTTCCGAAAAAGAAAGGAACAACCTCATAAATCTGGTCAAGGAGTATAGGGATGTATTTGCCTTTATTTATGACGAGCTCAAAGCCTATAGGGAAGATGTATTCCAACATACTATTCCCTTAAAACCAGAATGTAAAAAAGGCAAGCTTTTCAGACAAAAACTTAGGCAAATAAATCCTAAGTTAGCACCAATCATTAAAAAGGAGTTAGAAAAAATGTTAGCAGTAGGAATAATAGCTCCTACAAGACATTCAACGTGGTATTCTAACTTAGTAGTAGTTAGAAAGAAGAACGAGAGTTTAAGGATATGTATAGATTTCAGAAATCTAAACATAGCATGTCAGAAGGACAATTACCCCCTCCCCAACATGGAGACCCTCCTCCAACGGGTCACTGGATCAAGCATGATGTCGATGCTAGATGGTTTTTCTGGCTATAATCAGGTAGTTATTCAAGAGGAAGATAGGCATAAGACCACTTTCACAACTCCTTGGGGCACTTTTGAATATCTGAAAATGCCCTTTGGCCTTTTAAATGCAGGAGCTACTTTCCAAAGGGCCATGGATTATGATTTCAAGGAGTTGATTGGTAGAATCATTGAAATCTATCAAGATGATCTCACTGTTTTTTCAAAAGAAAGATTCAGCCATGTTGGTCATCTCAGGCAGATTTTTGAGCGATGTAGGAAGTATAGTATTTCTTTGAATCTGGCTAAGTCAGTTTTGGGCATAGAAGAGGGAAAACTCTTAGGACACATCATCAATAAGGACGGTGTCAAAATTGATCCTGAAAGAATAGAAGCCATAAGAGAGATTCCCCTGCCTAAGGATGTAAAAGCCCTCTAGTCCTTCAATGGTCATATAAATTTTATCAGAAGATTTATCCCCAACTTGGCCGAATTAATGAAACCTATGCAGGACTTACTTAAGAAAGATGCCAAGTTTGTGTGGACCAGTGAAGGAAGGAAAGCCTTTGATTCTATAAAGAATGCCATTACCAGGTCTTCGGTCTTAGTCAGCCCATATTACGCAAAGGATTTTATGATCTTTTCATTTGCTTCTGAAGAGACTATTGCCTGTGTGTTGCTCCAAAAGAACTTCGAAGGGTTCGAGCAACCTATAGCATTTATGAGTTGAGCCTTGCAGAATTCCGAAGTAAATTATACCATCATGGAGAAGCAGGCTTATGCCTTGGTCAAATTTTTGAAACATTTCAGGACCTATATTGGATATTCTAAGGTTATTGGATATATTCACCATACTGCTGTAAAAGATATCCTGTCTCAAAAGGATTGTTTAGGAATAAGGGGTACATTGGTGTCCAAGATCTAGGAGTATGACCTTGAAATAAAGCCCACTAAATTAATCAAAGGACAGGCCTTGCTAGAATGCTTACTGAGAAAATTGAAGAAGCCATTGAAATGATTGCAGAAAATGATATCCCTAAACTTGCCATGACTCCTACCAAGAGCTTGATAATCATTGGTATTCCGACATCATTTTCTTCCTTCTCCATCTCACTTGCCCTGATCACCTCAAAGGCCACAAACATAGGGCTTTGAGACTTAGGACTGCTAGGTATTGCCTTACCCAAGAGGGTCTGGGTTGGAGGAACCCAAATGGTATCATACTTAGGTGCATCAACGAGCAGGATTCCAAGAAGATCTTAGCATAGTTTCACTCAGGATTTTGTGGAGGCCATTATGCAACAAATACAACTGTCCACAAAATCTAGAGAGCTGGTTACTATTGGTCCACTATTTTTTCAGATGTCCACAAGCATGTCAAGTGTTGCCAAGAGTGTCAGCTTTTCACTGGGAAGCAGAAGTTGGCTGCTCTTTCCCTTACTTCGGTTGTGGTTCTTGCCCCTTTTCAGCAGTGGGGGCTTGATTTTATTGGCAAATTTAAGGATAACTCTAGCAATGGTTTTTGCTGGATTCTCACAGCAACTGATTATTTCACTAAGTGGGTAGAGGCTATACCCACTAAAACTGCCACTGAGAAGGTTGTTATAGATTTCATTGAGGAAAGAATCATCAGCAGTTTCGGAACTCCCCTTAAGATAACAACCGACAATGCCAAAGCTTTCAATTCCGAAAAAGTAAATAACTTATGTTTCAAATATGGCATTATCCTATCCCACTCATATGATTATTATCCACAGGGCAATGGACTTGCTGAGTCCACTAATAAAAATTTGATGACTATCCTTAAGAAGACTGTGGGGGATAATAAGAGATCATGGGATAGCAAGATTAAGTATGCTGTGTGGGCGAATAGGATCACTAAGAAGAACTCAACTGGAAAGTCACCTTTTGAGCTAGTGTATGGACTCACAGCCACCCTTCCGGTCAGCATGCAGAGTCCTATATTCCTGATGTTAAGTGAGTACGGCACAGAGCAGTCAGAAATGGAGCAGAGGATCAATCAGATCATAGAGTTGGATGAATCTAGAAGAGCTACCCTTGATCGGTCACTCAGACATCAAGAAAGCACGAAGGGCACTTTTGATAGGTTAGCCAGGCTGAGAGCTTTCCAAATAGGAGATACTGTTCTCTTATGGGATAAGAGAAGGGAGAAGATTGGGAAGCATGGAAAATTTGACAGCCTTTGAAAAGGCCCGTTTATCATCCGTGACACGGCTGGCACCAATTCTTTTCTCCTTAACACCATGGATGGAGAAATATTAAACCTGCCCATGAATGGCCAATACTTGAAGCCCTTTTATCGAAACAACCTCCAAGATGACCAAGGGGTCATCCTAGGGATTTTCTAAACCCATCCTTGTTGTATTTTTATGTACTTTAGTTTTGTATCATATGTTATATATCATACCCATGTAGAATGTTGTATCAAAATTTCTTATTTTTGTATATTAGCATTTGTCTTATTTCTTCACTTACACATGCTGAAAGAGAAAAAGTTTATTTCATGTATTTTATTTTGAATAAGAAAAAATATTTTTCTGGTATTTCATCATGGCATATTTTTGTCATATACATGGGCTTGAGACACTTCTGTTTACATGCAGGTACCAGAGATTCCTAGATTCTCAGGAATGCTTTTTGATCAGTAAATCGAGCAAGTACCTGTCCCGCAGTTGGAGCCAGATGTTGCCAACATTTTTGTACCATAGTTGGGTTACCTGAGGAGCTGCTGGTTGTCAAACATGACCAATGTTTGATTCTAGTGTATCAGTTGATCCGTCTTTGTGTCTAGCCAGTTTTTTATTTGAATAATTTTGACCATGGCCCCGCGGGGTTTGTAATAAAATGTGCTAGTAGGGTGTTTTGAGTGGTTCAGTCTCCTAAGACGTAGAATTTCAACTAAGGTATTCCAGGTAGTTTTTTGCCCTTGACAATTATGCTTTGCCTATAGCCGAGTATAATTGACGAGGTTTTCTCTCGCTTCCTCCAAAGCTGGAATGCCCGATTTTGAATTCTGAGCCTTGGGGGTTTATTAGAGCCCAACTAAGTGTATATAAACCTACTAGGCATTATTAGAATAGAGCATGGTCATGTCCTAAGTCACTAGGGCCCTCAAAAAATTTTGCAAAAAATTTTTACCAGATGCGTCAAAAATTATTTTTTAATTTTTTAATTTTCCCTAAGCTTTTAATTAAATCTTTCCATAATTTAAATGGAAAAATTCAATTTGTAATAAGTTAGTCATCTGGAACCCGAATTCAGTGATTGAAGGCTCTAAGTTCTAACCTTAAGCCAAAAATCATTCTTGATCGACCAACCAGTTAGATCCAACTTTCAGATCATCATTCGGCCACATAATGCTTATTTTCTCAAAAAAGTCATTTTTGGGGAAAAAATGGATTATTTAATAAAAAATGATTATTTTGGAGAAAGTCCAAAACTCTCCAAATTAATCCAAATTCAGTGAAATGAAATGTAGAATGACATGTCAATGGGCATTTATGATGATTGAAGTTAACAGAACTCGGCATTCAGTGAGCATTAAAGACATATTCATTTGACGGTCTTGTCATCTCCAGCTAAACTCCCGAATTGGATGAGATGGAGAGCACTCATTGGTTTGATGATTTGATTGAGGCAGGAACTGGTGATTAGATTATGATCTATTGGCAGTGGCTCCTCCAGACCTAGATATGGCTCTTCCTTACCTAGGGGGCGCCTTCACATACTTGCTCACGCCCCTCTCTCGTCATGAGGGCGTCATCACACGTGTGGGCTCATTAATGGCCATTGGCTTGGTTTCAGTGCTTAGGTTTGGAGTGGGGGCGCCTGGCCTAGGTGGAGGCCTCCCCTCACTCTTAACTCTTCAGTTTTGGTTTGGAGCTCTCAGTGGTGTGCCGAGCCGGTTAGGTCTGGATTTCTGGTTTTAGGGTTTTGGGTCTTCTCTCATTGTATAAATAGAGGCTTCTTTAGCTCTATGGGGATGGAACTTTTGTGGTAAAGCTACTCTGAGAAAATTGTATCAAGCATTTGCTTTGGAATTGTTAATAAAGATATTCGACTTTGGAAGTCTATGGGGTTTTGATTGTGGTGAATTCCTCATGGTTGAAGTGATATTGTCTCTAACTCCTTTCTTTTAATACTTGTATGTGATTAATTATTTTGCTAGCTCAAGAAGGCCATTGTTGGCACAGTAGAATAGCCATTTGTTGTCTCAATTTGATTATTTATGCAAAGTAGATTAATATCTAGATGGACATGAGTAGTCAGTAATACGAAATGTTGATCTTGATTTGATTTTCCTAGCATACTAGCATATAATTTTTATCTCACTTCTTGTATTGAGTTTTTGTGTGTTATCAGGCTTCACAGATTGTAGAAGGGTGTGAGCTCAGTTGCTTCTATCCCATGCTTCAAAACAACCATTTTGAGTTTAACACTTTGTAATTGCAGGACTTACAGGGTTCGTCATCTTTTGCTACAAAAAGAAAGTTGGGAATAACTCTCTCTCTTTTGTGTTCCATCCACAAGATAAAGTTATTTTGGTTACCGGTTACTTAGGAAGCCCTAGCTTACCTCTTTCCATCCTTTGGCTTCCTTTCCATTGCCTTATTTGACTTGCTTTTCCTTCTTCCTCTTCGCTGCCCTCTTTTCCTTTGTCTTCATTTAGTTTGCTGCTCTCTTTTTGCCTTTGGACAGCCCTCCTTTTTACTATTTTGCAGCCCCCTTTTTTGCCTTTCGACAGCCCTCTTTTTTACTGTTTGTTGCCCTCTTTTGTACTGTTTGCTGCCCTCTTTTTGCCTTTGGACAGCCCTCTTTCTTACCTTTTGGACAGCCCTCTTTTTTACGTTTTCTCTCTCCCTTTCCATAGGCTTTCTCCTCTCTCTTTTCTCCTCTTTCACCGTTGATTCTTACCCCTCTTTGAGAGTTTAGTTTGTAGTTTTATGTCTTTAATTTTTTATTAACATATAATGTTTGAATTGTTTAAGGCTCTTACTTGCAGGAAGAATCGAGAAAAGCCCAAAGGCTAAAGGCAAGCAAGGAGCAAAAAAGACAAATTTTCCCTCTTTTTTCCATCCCTTTCTCCCCCTGTTCTTTCAGGAAAAGGAAAAAGCAAAGTCATCATCAAAAAATTGTAAAAATTAATAAAGAGCGAGTGGGATTACGGGTCTCACACCCCTCGTCCCTCATTTGGGGGAAGCTTGTATCGTCCCATTTTCATGCTTTTTCCTTTTTGTTTAATAAACTGCTAATGGTAGAATAGGATAGGATAATTGCATAATCATAAGTAAGTTAGTTTATGTTTTGAAAATGAAGAAAAATGTTGATTTGATTGTTTACTTTAACATTGCATAGTTTCTTTTATGTTTTACTTACCCCCTTGCTTTCCCGATTAGGGCCCTAAAAAGCCTGAAAGAGACTCTTGGGTAGTTAGATTTTTTATGTTTCTATCTCTTTCAAGTTTAACGAATTAATTAAGTCTCTTGAACTTGCAGTAACACAAGTCAAGAGCACTCTCTATCGGAGAGCATACTTAGAGCTGCATACCCTTGCATTAGGCATCTTAGATTAGCTAAGTCTCTTGAACCACTGTCATAAGACGGGGTCAAGAGAGCTCTCTGTCGGAGAGTCTTAATTAATTAACTTAATAAAATTTGCAACACACACCTCCTAATTAATTAACTTCGTTTTTTCCTTGTCGGAGTATGCTCTGACCGACCTCAAAATCGGAGTACCCAGAAACGACACTGGATCTCTAATCTTGCAAGAATAACTTAATAAAATTTAAAACCCCATAACCAACACACTGGCGTTGTAGGGAATTTTCTAAAGTACTTTTTAATAGAGGCGTTGGAACCTCTGTTGTCTAAGATTCTCAGCTAGCTGGTCAATCTCTGCAATATCAGCCTGGGATACTGGGCGGGCTCAACATGTCTTCAACGGATTGAAGTTGGAATATTCTCCTGGATTTTTTTTGACAAACCTTCGTTGACACCCTAATCAAGAGTACTTAAAATTCTTAAAATCTACCAAGAGCACTCGCACAACCTAATATTCACTAGTTTGATTTCTAGACTTTTTTTTAATTCTTTGCGCATTTCAGTATTTTGACTCCATAAGGCACTGGTCCTTTCTTAATCTGCATAATTATTTTATTTTGATCAATTGTCTGTGGCCTATTATAATTTCTATCTCTAAATGCATAATTAACGAAGTCTGGAATCATTACTTATCTTTTAATCTCTTGCTAGCAACGTAGATTGCTTTGATTTATGTGTCATACTCATAATAAATAAACACCTTTAATCATAATAACTCCTAAACAACACCCATCCGCATCTGTAACCAATTAAAACACTCTAACCACATTTAGTCTTAGAAAACTCTTTGTTAGGAACTACCCCCCTTGAATTCGTTAGGAGTTAGCCTAAACGAAGGAGCTAGGAGTAGGTGACAGTACCTAGCTCTGTGCTTGCCCCTAAGGTCACACCTCCCCCACTTTTCCTAAGTGAGGCGACAGCTTTCGAAAAGTTTCTGCTGCTGGTGTGCAATCGGCAGACAACAGATCTATCTACCAAATATACAAGGTTTACAATTATTAACTATAACTCAATCCAGACTTTCAAGATCATACTCACTTCATAGTTGTAATAAATTTGCTAGTGAAGGGTGAAGGCAAAAAATTCAGAAGGCTAGGGAAAAAGATGACCACCAACTCGACATTGTGACACTTCAGATATGGAAAGGGAGTACTCACTCTAGCATATGACAGACAAGCAACAACACAGGGGATGGCAGTGCATCACAAATGGGTGAGTTACTTCAGAGGTGCTTGTTGATGAAATTGTCATTGATGCCAACATGGACTTGCAGTAGCTCCACGGGATGTCATTGATGCCACCAAGTCCCACCTGCAGTGCTTTGATCCCTTACAGAGTGGGTTTGTGCCTTGAAGCACCCTGTACCCAGTTGACAAGGTCCCTGTACCCACAAGACTAGATTTTGATGCCACCACTTTGCTGAAGATGTTGAAGACCCTTCTGATGATGCTGAAGACCCTGCTGATGATGTTGAAGACCCTAGAGATGGTCCTGAAGCCGTGATGAACGTTGGAGAAACCCTAGATTGGTTAGAGAAGCATTAATGACCCATTTTGTGGTTATTCATGCTCTGATGGTGTCATGGTACCCTAGGAGAAACCAAGCCACCCCATAGGTGATGTCATGATGGATCTTGACCCCTGGAGGTCCTCTTGTGTGGTGACCCCTAGAGGTCCTCTTGTGTGGTTGAGATGGTTGAAGAAGCCCATGAAGTCCCTTGGCCTGAATAAAGAAGCCTTTGGAACACCAAATGGGCCAAATGACCCATTCTGTGATCATTTGTATGATGTGGCATGATGATGCTCTTGCATATGGTAACATAACCCTTGAAGCCCTTGAAGCCCTTGAAGAATTCCTTGGAACTGTTTGTGTTAACTATGGAGATCAATCCATTGCTGCTTGTTGGAGCTCTTGAAGTATTGTTGAGGCCTTTGATGTGTTGGTGAAGATCTTGCATACATTGTAACAATATTAGGTCATCCCTCCAAAAGTGTGGAATGGTTTAAACTTGACGTGGCAATAAAACAATAAATAAGTCTTGGAGAAGGCCTACTCCCAGCCTTTGACGTGGATTGGTAGCTACCTTGGAGTAGGATGATGCCTTGGAGAAAACACCTTAAGGTAACACTACCTTAAAAAGGGGGTTGTGTGCACATTGTTTGAAATAGAGGCTGAACATGAAATGTTTATATTATTAGGTAAGTTTTATTGTTTTATATACAAGCATGTCAGCCAACCAAAAATTACTTCTCATTTGATAGAAGTCAGCTAGCTAAAACTCCTTTAGCCTCCACATTGAACTATATATAAACACCCAACCAATCGCTCAAAAAAATGTGAAGGTCAGCTAGTAAGATTTCAAGTCAAAATTAATTAAATATATATATATAAATTATTGTTGGAAGGTCGGCTCCTTAAAAAGGGGTTATGAAAATGAGTATAAATACTCTAGCATGGCAACACATAAAGACACCTAACGAATCTGAGGAGATGAACTCGCTGACTGTGGTGGACTACTGTGGAAATTCGGAGGTCTGGCAGCCGCAGAAGGAGCAGACAATTTATTTTTTATTTTTTATGAGGTAGCAGCAGCAGAATTCACTGTGGAAATTCGGAGGTTGTCTGAGGTTGAATTCGCTGCTGGTCTGAGGAATTTCAGACTGTGGAAGGAGCAGCAGCAAAGGTAATTTCGGGCTGTCTTTTTAGTAATATTTTCGGACTGTTTCCTATTCTCAATAGCAGCATATGCGACCTCTTTTAGGTCTGATTTTCGGGCAGTAGCTGATGACAATAAAGAGCAGGATATGTGACCTCTCTTGAGGTCTGTTTTTGGGGGTTAAATTTGTTGATTTGAGGAAGGAATTCGGTAGGGTTGCAGCAGAAAGTTCCAGCTTGCTTCAGCAGTGGTCAAGTCTGAGTTTTATTTTTCTTTTGCGTGGACTAAAGGAATTCACCAGCAACAACACTTTCTCCTTTTTTTTTGGAGCAGCAGTCAATGAACTTAACCATGCCCTAACTCGTGGATGACAGTTTGGTGGAGTATAGCAGCAAACAGTGGTGTTAGATTCAGGTGAAGAAGTGGCAGCCTTCATGACAGTCAAAAGATTGCAACAGACCATAAACCTCTTCCTCTTTACAATCCGAATTGATAATGGTTTGGTCACTTGAGGTCTGATGAATTTGATGGTGCTTGCCAGATCTTGTCCCAATGCTCAAGACATCTTACTGTGAATGAACAGCAGAGACATCTCCACGATAACTTCTTTAAACACCTACAAACAACTCTGAAGCATTGGAATCTTCCTCAAACTGTCCCAGCTTGGATGGTAATGATGTCCTTGGAATCTACAATTTTTGACAAGCACCGTCTTGAGTAAGGTTATCTTACAGTAATAAGGTATGTGTACAATAATATATAGTGATAAGTATTATACATACTGTGGTAAATTGTGATGATGTATACTGCTGTAGGATGATGATGACCCTAGCAATAGTAAATGCAAGAATATGAGTATGCAGTATATGATAATGAACCTTTGATGTTTGCATTGCCTTGTCTGATGATGATATATGATACTGTAATGACTATGATGCACTAGTGATGATACTCTAGTTGCACATACAGTGGCATGATGACGTATGAAGTAATGCATGGTTTGCAATGATAAATACTGTAGTATAGTGATACATACAGTAGTGCAAGAAGCATTTCTGATACAGTATTTGTGATACAATGATAACACACATACAGTAAGTGTTTTGAATGTACAAGTGGTATGTGATGATTGTGTTGATATGAAGCTAAACACGGTGATGC
>LPNX010276555.1:128294-143738 GCA_001517045.1 Pseudotsuga menziesii
AAAACCCAGATACAACTCTGGGCACTAATCATTGCTCTGCAAATGGCTAAAATGACTAGATAAGTCCTCAAATCTGAGTGTCCCGAGACTCAGTCATGGCATGGGATAGTACTATAGTCCATCAATCAAATCATGATCCATCATAGATGCTCATCTCAACATCTCATATGTAGGGAAAGTGGCTGAACAGTGTAATGAAATCTGAAAAATAGAATATGTTAGCCTGGCTACTATATATGTGAAAACATCTGGCTTCAGCTGAGACAAGTGCTCTGCTGAATAGAGTGCTTGAGAACCTCGGAATCTCTAGTCCTCGCACTCTGCTACTAGCATCCTTGATTCATCCTTCCAGCTCTGCAGCTGTTGCCAAAATGTCACCAACTACCTGCAAAATGTCTAGAGCTATACCAAACTCACAAACTGGTCGTCAGCACACTGTGTGGATAAAATAAAATACTGAAATGCATGAAACTGAAAAGAAGAAAGTAAATCTAATCTATAACCATAGCTTTTAAGAAAAGTTTGATTTTTATTGTGTAGAAAAAAAAAATGCTAGGACTATAACTACACTAAGAGCTTTGAAAAGCAAGCTTCAAGCAAAGACAGAAAGGTGCAAGACTGACAGGCTACACTACTGCCCAGAAAGGGCTTATTCAATCCCACCTACCCTACTCTAACCAGTTTAGACAAGCGTTAAGTAAAATCATAAATCCAATGCAACCACTAGCTGAACAAATCTATTGAGCTTTCTTTACAGTTAATGATACAACAAGTCAAAGATGGCTTGTAAGTAATGTGAATGAAAATTGAAGCCATTATAACTTGTTTGAAAATCAAAGAAATATATCGATAAAGAGAAATGAAATCATGCCAGGGATGAGATTGATTGTTGCAAACTTCTTCCATCCATAGATCGATAGGATCATAAAATTTATGCAAGCTTAAATTTGATGAAAGAAAAGAATACGATACATGATTCACCCCTCCTAGGCCATCATTGTTTGCCTCATCTTTCTGATTAGCACACCCAATCACACTCACATTATGATCAATGGTGAGACAAAATAGGGACAAATTAGAGATCAATAAACCATAAATTGTGATTAACCCCATTTGTCGTTTAAAAAATGAGAAAATATGGAATTGGTCGTTAACCTTAGCAACACTTTAACTCAAATTAGATACACAATATTCAATGACACATTGCGAAATTAACTTATGCAAAAAGAACAAAGTAGACCAGTGCCGAAATGAAAAGAGTGCTTGCAAATGAGGGTTGCTAGTGTAGTCTCAGTGAAAGTATTGCAGTGTCTCAGTTGGTAAATTTTAGATTATTGAATGAATAATTAAGGAAGTTGGTTAATTGTGGGTTTGGCCCAACAAGTCAAGTCCCTTTGAACAGAGTGCTAAAGCGGTAAGGAGTAGCCCCCTGACTCTGTAGTAGTTACCCTTTGCAACCTCTCGAGTTCTCGAGAAAATCACTTATGTGGATTTTCCTATTAAATCTAGTAACTCGTATCCCTTTCTGATACAACCAACTGATCAGACAAGTTGCAGCGATGTAAAGCATACGGAGAAGGAGTCTTGGTTTATTTTATTAAAGACGTAACAATGAGTTGTTTAGATGACAACCGAAGAGTCGCTTTCACCTTTCGGGTACTCAGGAAAGCAACGGTTGGATTGATTTAAACTCAGCTGTGCATAAAAAAAAATTGATTTTTTTTTTAATTACTACAGTGCTCAAATCTTTTCCTTTATGGTATTTCGGTATAGCGCAGTGGGTAAGTATTCAAATTACTCTTGCAAAACTTAAATAAAGCATGAAATTGATAAAGAAAAACAACTACGCTAACAACATATAAAGAAGACAGTTTAATGACACCGACACAAATCCCACCAGGGGGGATGGGGACCGGGCTCTAATGAGCCTACTCAAACTTTATTTTGCTTTTACAATGGTGCGGAAGGAAGTGCACTTTGGTTCTCAAATTGGGATCCAAAGGCTTACAACTTATTGGAAAAAATTATTTTTATGGGAGGGGGAGCTCCATTGGTCTTTTTTTTGCTTGATTTTGCGAAAATCCGCCAAAGTTTCCTCCTCTTTTATCGTAAACCTGCAAAAAACAGCCAACAAACATTAATAGAATATGCCCAAAAAACTTTAAGACTGCTTTGGTAAAACTACCAAAGTCTGCCGAATAAATTCTAAGTAAAAAGCTAAAATGAACTAAGTAGAAGCAACTGAAAAAATGAGCTAGAAAGCTATTTTTTCAGGGTCTCTGTTTGTTTCGTAAGGGAAACAAACAAATTAGAGCACTTAGATGCTAAATTTGAAACTTAATATTGGTAGTCAATCTTACTAATCAAGACTTTTAAGTTTGTAAATGCAGATGACTTGAAGCAAGAAGAACTCGATAATGTAGATCTATACTAGAAAATTATTCTTTTTTTTAACTTTAGCCAGATCTAATCATTAAAAGTAATTGCGATCTATGTATGAGCATGAACTTAAAACCTTAGATCTGCAACTACTTTTCGAATAAAGGACAAAAACAATATTTTAAACAAATTTGAGAAGGAGAGAGGGGAAGTTTAGAGAACAAGATGATCCTTGAGGCTTTGATTGTGGGGCACCGAGGGACTTTATCTGTAAACAAAAAAATGTCAGAATGAGAAAGATCAAACAAGATCCCCTCTATCTCCAGCTAAGATAACCTGCACTTCACACAACTCAACAAACAAGATCAAATCCAACAGCATATACACTTAGAGATCAAAATATGAAAATGTCCATAAACAAACGGAAATATTCAATTTCACATCTCTAAACATTCATACTGAATAAAATGAAGTAGTAAACAAACAAATTCATTCACCTTGCAAAGCTGATACCAGTCCTTCAAGCAAAGCTAGATCTGGAAATTGGAAGCAAAATGGATCCGGTAAGTCCAACAAATGCATGCTTTGATTCACAACTTAAGGTAGGATGGGTCCATGTTTTAATATGTCAATTTTTACAACCGATAATCAATGGGGGCCACTCCTTGGATTAGCGCAACCAATCCATCCAAGCAAGCGTGGGTCCTCATGGGTGAGTTGACGTCACCTCCCATCACGATGGATCAAAGCATAGTACATTATCATAAGCCAAGGTTTTGTCTTTTTTAAATGGTGACATGGAAAGTGGGGTCTATACCCTCAAACTCGCAAGTGTAGCATGAGTCTTCCCTTGGTGTATTTGACGTCACCATTTTAATATAACCTTTCACAACTTTATTTTACAACCATGCTTTGACTTCATATGAGTGTCTTTGAATCACTAGTCACATGGGACCCTTGCTATGTCACTCAAATCAATTTTTTAATTGATTTTGACTTTTTTTTAAAGAATTGACTTCAATGTCAAAATGTCCAAATCTAGCATTAAAATGCTATTTTGATGCATTTTTAGCCCAATAATGCCTCACGGGGTGCTCCGATTGCTCGACTGATGTAGAAAGTTGTCCATGGGGTAAAGTGGATGCTCCGAGTGTGAAAACGAGTGTCCCCACGTCAGAAACGGACTTCGTATCTGACTTTTATTACAATTTGAAATTTTTTAATTAAACCATTAAAAATGGCTTAAAAAACGAAAAAAAAATATTTTTTGCGGAAACTGACTAAACTCTAGGGGGACCTGGTACATGTCCATACGACTCAATTCGAATGCCTAGCATGGTGAAAAACAATGACACGAAGGCTCTAAAAACCTCCCTAGGCCGAAACATCAAGATGACTACCCGATCTTTGGAGGTGTGAGTGAAAAACTCAGAAATTATTAGCTGTTTGTTCAACAACCAATACTAACCAAGGGAAAAAACACTTTGGGCTAGTCAGCTTGATGCTTAAGCCTGAGAAGCCGATCCTTTTATAAAAAATTAAATGCCAGGATATTTTTTACAATTTCCCCAAGGGGGTATGAACATGTATTTACAAAAAATAAAATAGCCATGAAGGCCTGAAAGGACTTCTGAACTCTGAATATGAGCAAGTATCTTGTTCATCATTGGCGGCTCACTGAAAGTCTAGCTAGGTGTAGCGTAGTCGGTAACATCTGGCTCCAACTGTGAGACGCGTGATTGATCTGAACCTCGTGGAAATCGATCATACAAGAAACCTAGAATCTCTGGTTCCTGCATAAAAACTAGGATAAGTCAGTCTCATGTATATAGATAACCAAATGAAACAAAATAAGCGGCAGTATATGATAAAAAATGAAAACTGTTTATACAACTAATATACAAAAAATAATGTACAAAGTAATATACAAAAAATGAACTAAGCTAAGAAATAAAATGCAAAGAGAGGTTTAGAGAGTGATGATACAAAGATGCCCCCATGGGCATCAATTATTTTCACTGAAAAACAATTTCAGAATCTGTCTGTTGACAGGCAGACTCTGCTTTTCCCCATCCATGCCATTGAGATAAAAAGAGTTGTCACCCACCACATCATGAATGATGTAAGGGCCCATCCATAAACTGTCAAATTTTCCGTGCTTTCCTGACTTTTCTCTTCGTTTGTCCCAAAGTAACATCGTGTCTCCTTTCTGAAAAATCCTTGGTTTGGATGATTTGTCAAAATTTATTTTAACCATATCCTGATTTTTAATACTCTGATTAACATCCCTTCTTTTGACCTCATCCAACTCTATCAGTTCATTTATTCTACTCTGAAAGTCAACCTGATCTGAACCTGAATCTTGCAAAGTCTGATACATTGGTAACTGAAGATGAATAGGCAAAGTCACATTCATGCCATAAACCAACTCGAAAGGATTTTCCTGTTGCACTTTTCTTAGTAATTCTATCTGCCCAAAGTGCAAACTCGATTTTACTATCACATGCCTTCTTGTTGTCACCAACAATCTTTTTTACGATAGTCATCAAGTTTTTATTGCTTGACTCAACCAGACCATTTCCCCGGGGATAGTAATTTGAGGAATGGGATAGGATAATGCCATATTCAAAGTAAAATGAAGACATTGCTACTGATTTGAAGGCTTTGGCATTATCTGTGGTTATCTTAGCAGGCACCCTGTTGCCCACCTATTTCGACTAGGTGGCAACTCCATGTACACGAAGTTGTACATAATTGTACCTTAGAAAAATATGAGGATTTTTCACTTTTGCAGGGCTATTGCCCCTTTGTAAAACGAAATGTCCGCTCCCCTGCGTGGGAAAATTAATGTAATTTTATGTGCTAGTGTGGGTCATATGATACGGATGCCACACCATGGAATTGGTTGTTAGGGAAGTCCCCTCATCGAGTGTTTTTCCCTTTCCAATTGATCTTGTTGCGTAAATGAGTTTAATCGGTTTGGTTTTCACTCAAAATCCTCCAAAGTGGTGACGGGCGTTCTACCAGTCAAGTCCATGAGGTGGCTAAGGCTTCAATGAGTGATTCATGACCATGCTAGGCATTTGTCTAGAGTCTTGCGGAATTTCGTTATGTTGTTGTATTTTTATTTATTTTTTCTAGTTAATTAATTTCACCCCTTGGTGATTAATTAACTCAGTCGTTGATGTAATAATGTAATCGCTCGAGCATGGCATTTTGTAATAGGGGCTATGAATGCAAAGTTAATTGCTATGAAACCCCCTAAGCCACTACTTCGAGTCCCATGTCATTCTGATGAGTGGTTGAGGAGATAGACCATTTTTGTCTAAGCAAGGTCTATTTTTCCTAGGGAATTAATTAATTTCCCTAAGTCAAAAATTAAATTATTTGATTTTGAAGGAAAAAATCAAATAAGGCCATGGTAATTAAGTTTGGGGGATGGCTAAGCATAGCCAAAATTTCATTTAAATAAACCCCCATGGTCAAAATAAATGTCTGAAGATCTCCTAAGTGGAGCGTCCCTTTTGTCTTAATAAAATAAAAAGATTAAAAATTAAAGATCAAAAGTTAAAAATTAAAAAATAAAACATTAAAAATAAAAAAATAAAAATAAAAATATAAGATTCAAACTTGAAAATAAAAGATTAAAAGATTTAAAAGTAAAAAGATAAAAATAAAAAGTAAAAGATTTAAAAGATTAAAAGATTTAAAAGTAAAAAAATAAAAATAAAAAATAAAAGATTAAAAGATTTAAAAGTAAAAAGATAAAAATAAAAAGTAAAAGATTTAAAAGATTAAAAGATAAAATTAAAAATAATAAAATTAAAAATTGAGTCAAAGGAGGCCCCACTTGAGTCATGGAAGCCCTAGATCTAAGGGTTAAGCTTTATTGTGACATGGATCAAACATCTAACCCATTGATTAAAAATTAATCTAAGGGTGGAGATTAATTGAGAAGAATAGAAAGCCAAATACCTAAATCTAGTGGGGGAGATTAAACCCTAGATCTAGATCTAATCTCAACCATCTATCTTCAATAAGTTGGGGTTTGCCTCAACTATTTAATGAGGGTCTCACTCCCTCATTAATCATGATCATCCATGCTATTGTTATGCTGCCGGAATTTCTTGCTCTCATTCTTGCTACCATTGTATTGAAGATTTGCCCAAGTTGGGCCATTGAATAAAAATTTATTTGGAGGGATACTATGCTGCAAATTTTTTCATGATCTACTACTCTTGAGGTAACTTTGTATTTGTCTTGTTTGCATTTATTATATTTTCTAGTTAGCTCTCCACAAAGTGTTTTGTGGAGAGATTAAAGAGTAAAAGTGTTTTTACTCTTTCTTATGAATGATTTAACATTTCTCTCAAAGTGTTTTGCAGGAAGTGTTAGGTATTCATCTCTAGGATTACAATATTTTGCAGCCATAGATTATATTTGCAGGTTATCCAAGCAAGAAGATCTCTCCAAACATCATTCCGGCAATATTTTCAATTCGGCCATCTACTTTCAGTCTGTTTAAAACTGAGTTTTATTCACTGTTTGGTGAATATAACTCTTGTTTTAGGGCCCTAACCTCTTATATATTAGTTTACCCTTTTATTTCTGCTATTTTCACATCATTTAGGTGGCTGGAAACTCATTTTCCAGCCCTCTAAATAACATATTACTGTCACTTATTACATTCAGAATTTTTTTTTGTAAATTTGTAATTGTATCGATTTCAGCTTATATTTATTTACACTTTGAGCTTAATCGTGGTATCCCACGTCTGACCTCAAAGGATCAAGGACAGAACGCGAAGCGCTCAGAGTAGTAAAAAATATTTGTCTGTCTTTTTTTTTATACTCAGATTTTTATGTAAAAAATTGTAAGTTTTGTACTAATATTTTAACAGCAAATTTTTAGTGTTTTATGTGATTTGCAGCGAAAAATAGCTCGCTGGTTTTTGACAGGTTGTGCATAAGTAAAGGAGAGTTGATGCCCAAAAAGACACAAAATTTCCTCAACTTCAACCGGCACAAAAGGGGTTCCAATCCTCACCTCTCTTCCATATTTTTTCTGATTATTGTAAACCCCAAAGAGAGTCTCTTGGGGTATTCTTCAAAGCTTATAAGCTTTTGTAATCTATAATAAATAGAGTAGGAAGTAGAGTAGGAAGTAGGTTAATATTTGCTTAATTTTTTCTGTTCATGCAAATTTTATTTTTCTGTTAAAGTAATCATACAACCCATTAAACCTGTGTATCCTCTATCCACTTGTCATCTCCCTTTAGGGAATTCAAGCTGGATATGAAAAACAGGGGAAGTGGGGGCTTAGGTAATTAGAATAACATTCATTTTTACAATCTACAATCAAGTACTTTATTTCCCAAGTCATCTTGGTGAGCACTTTAAAATAAACCTTGCATATTAACCATCAAGATTAAAACTAACTTTTAAAAAATTACCAACAACAACTTCCCACATCCTGCTCCTCTACTCGGTTATCACCCTCCGGGGTACTCCGAGATACGACCAGGGGAAAGGGAAGTCTTAGTTTAATAGGCATCCATTTAGCGATTTTCGAATTGATTAAAAACAGTGACTCGAAAGCTGCAAGGGGTAGTAGACCGAGGGGGTCTCTAGGCGCTTCGACGTCCTCCTTGTGAGCACCGGGCCATTGGGGTTTGACCTGTGAGCTAGGGGTGGGCTTTGCTCCCACCTGTTGAGCGCAACAGCAATCCTTCTTCGGTTTGAGAAGAACTAGATCGGGGTAGTCACACCACCGGATCTAAAACTTAATCCAAGAAGAACAACATTAATAAAATTAGCTAAAATAAACCAAGAAGCATTTCAAAATCGGTTCTACAACACATTTATTTCAAGCACTCTTCTACTACAATACAATACTACAATTTTTACTTCCAGCACTTTATTTCTCAGCACATTTATTTACTTTCGATTCTGTAAATGAGCATATGGTGGATGTTAACTGCTTAAATCTTTTTCATACTTTTAATTTACTGTTGGTCTAATAACTTTCATTCATAGCATTTTTAGCCATATTGTAAATCTGGTTCATGATCCATACTGGTAGATAATCTGTACATTGTTGAATGTTTATTTCCTTATTTTTATTTGGTTTATTCATATATTTCATTATTAAACACTTAAGCCATAATTTCAATCATAGCTTAAATCTCTAAATTGTTTTCCCTTTTTTTTGTAATCTTGTAAAGTGGTAACTTATTTTGACTCCATTATCTAGGCACTGGTCTTGTTTTATATAAGGTCTTAGCCTCATCCTATAAACGATCCCTTTAATTAATCCTTAATTAATTAATAAACCTGGAACATAGTCTTTCCATAGGGACTACCCCCCTTGGCTCTGTTGGGATCTTGCCTAAACGGAGGAGTTGTGGACTGAGGTGACAGTGGTCCCCAGCTCTCACTTGCCCCCAAGGACACACATA
Source organism: Pseudotsuga menziesii (assembly GCA_001517045.1). Lineage (NCBI taxonomy): Eukaryota > Viridiplantae > Streptophyta > Pinopsida > Pinales > Pinaceae > Pseudotsuga > Pseudotsuga menziesii. Next base: position 137,131 of record LPNX010276555.1, read on the forward strand.
GCAGGTTGTGACTTTCCTGCACCTTAAAGTGTGAATTAGGCGGCAACACACCCCAAATCTAGTGATGATTTTGTCTTCCAGGAAGTCCATAACCACTTTCTCTGTCGCTGCTTTAGTAGGTATGGCCTCTACCCACTTGGTAAAATAATATGTTGCTATTAAAATCCAAGTATAACCATTACTTGAATTGTCTTTAAATTTTCCAATGAAATCAAGGCCCCATTGTTGAAAAGGGGCTTGGATTACTACCGGCTTTAGGGGTAACACAGCAAGTTTCTGTTTTCCTATGAAAAGTTGACATTTTTGGCAATTCCTAACAGACTTGTGCACATTAATAAATAAAGTGGGCCAATAGTATCTGGCTCTTAGGATCTTGTGAGCTGTGGTTTTGGCTGCAAAGTGGCCACCACAAAATATTGAATGAAATTCTTCGAGGAGTCTCCGAGATTCCTCTTCATCCACACACCTAAGTATGAGACCATCATGGTTTTTCCAACCTAATCCCTCCTGTGTGAGGCAGTACTTGGTGGCTTGCAATCTTAGTGACCTTCTCTTGTGGCCAATTAGATGATCGGGACATGTTAGGTTGAGGAGGTAGAATATAAAGTTTGAATACCATTGTTGTTGTTTAAGATGTTGAATTCCTGTTGAAATGGATGATGCTGGTGAAATTTTCTAACAAACCATACCTAAGGTTTGTTCATTTCTTTCTGTCATCATCTTGGCAAGTCCCTGCCCCTTGATTAGTTTAGTGGGTTTGATCTCCAAGTCATATTCCTGGATCTTTGATACGCACTTTCCCCTTATACCATGGCAATCTTGTTGAGATAAGATATTCGTCACTGCTGAATGAGGACCATAGCCAACCACTTTGGAGTAACCTATATATGTTCTAAAGTGTTTCAAAGATTTGACAAGGGCATGCGCTTGTTTCCCCATGGTAGTGTACTTGAGTTCAAATTTCTATAAGGATCTACTCATGAACGCAATAGGTTGTTTTTAACCCTCTTTGTTCTTCTGCAATAAAACTTCAACAAATGTGTCTTCTGATGCAAATGAGAAAATCTGGAAGTCTTTGGAGTAATCAAGACTTATCAGAATGGGAGACCTAGAGATACAATCTTTTATGGATGCAAAAGCTTCTTTTCCTTCTTGGTCCCACTCAAACATAGCATCCTTTCTAAGCAACTTCTGCATAGGTTTCATCAGCTCGACTAAGTTTGGTATAAATCTTCTTATGAAGTTTATTTGGCCATTAAAAGATTGTAGGGCTTTCTTGCTGGTAGGCAAAAGGAATCTTTTATCGCCTCAACCCTTTTCGGGTCAATTTTGACCCCATCTTTGGAAATGATGTGTCCCAATAATATACCCTCGTCAACTCCTAGTATACTGACTTGGTGGGATTTAGAGATATGCCATACATTCTACACCTTTCAAAAGCTTTCTTGAGATGGGTTACGTGATCTAAGGTCATCTTGGTAGATTTCTATAATTTTTCCAATTAGCTCATTGAAAGCATAATCCATGGCTCTTTGGAAAGTAGCACCCGCATTCAAAAGACCAAAGGGCATTCTTAAGTACTCAAATGTTCCCCAAGGTGAAGTAAACATAGTCTTGTGTTGGTCTTCCTTCTTAACAAGCACCTGATTGTAACCTGAGAAACCATCTAGCATAGACATTATCCCTACTACATGCTAGCGTGAGCTCTAATTTAACCTCACCTCATCCTCTTATTTTGAACAATTCGCTATGCATGGAAATACACTATGGTTTATTTAAAATACTATGAGTGTGGATGGGGAGCCCACTCTTAATACAACTCACTCGCTGTGAGCCAACTCCCCCCTTCAAAATCGCGTGGGTCCAAAGAGGTTCACCTCACCCATTCATGTAATTAAAACGTGACTATTCCTTTTTTATCCAAAATTGGCTTTCACTTCATGGAGAGGGTCGTAACTCAATGGGGGACCCATGCCAAATCATCTCCACCACTTAAAAAATCAATTTTGACTTTAATTTTGACTTTCTAATATTTGGACTTTAGTGCAAAAATGTCCAATTTTAGCATTAAAATACCATTCTGAAGCTATGGCTGCTCGACTGATGGTGAAAGAGGCCCCTAGGGTAAACACGCTGCTCTAGGCCTAAAAATGAGCCCAACCATGCCAAAAACAGACTTCGAACCACTCTTTTTTTATATTTTGAATTTTTTCATTTAAACCATTAAAAAATGGCTTAAAAAACAGAGAATTTTTTTTTTCTCAGAATGAAACGAAACTCTAGGGGGACCTAGTACATGTTCATACGACTCAATCGAAATGCCTAGCATGCTGAAAAACATTGACATGAAGGCTCTAATAAGCTCCCAAGTCCGAAACACCAAGACAACTACCCTAGCTTTGGAGGTGCAAGTAAAAAACTCAGAAATTATTGGTCGTTTGTTCAACAGCCAATAATAACCAAGGGAAAAAACACTCTGGGCTAGTTGGCTTGATGCCCAAGTCTCGGAAGCCGAGCCTTTTGTAAAAATTAAATGCTAGGACATTTTTTACAATTTCCCCAAGGGGGTATGAACATGTATTTACAAAAAATTTCGATCAGACTCCCAGAAAAAGGGCTGGCGGACTTTTGAATTCTGATCACGAACAAGTGTACTTGTTCAATGCTTTTGCGGCTCACCGAAAAATCCACTAAGTGCAAAATTAGTGGATAACATCTGGCTCCAACTACGGGACGTGTGCTCGATCTATTCTCTTATGCAAGGAGAGCATACGAGAACATCAGAATCTCTGGTTTCCATATCTTGTAAAATCATCTCAACTTGACAAGAAAACCTTAGTAGTACAAGTTTTATGAAAAAGAGCCATGATCCAAAAGTTGCTTTATTCAAAGGAATGACAAACTTCACTAAAAAATTTATTTGTTCCCAAGTACAGAGAGAAAATGCTAAAGTAAATGCTCAGTTTAAGGAGCCTATTTTCCTACTCTAAGCATGATACAAAAAAGGTTAGGTGTAATCATAAATCCAATGTAGCCACCTAAGCATTTTATTAATGTAAAAAGGTTTTTCTTTGTCTTTGGTTACCACCCAAAACAATAATATTTTATTTAGAAAATGCAAACCTGTGTGATGATCCAGAATGGGCTGTTGGATGGGAAATCATAGGCATGAATAATGTCGTCAAATTTCTTCCCAAACTGGTAGGTGCTCGCGTAGGCTGCTTCTATCCATGACTGGATAGCGCTGATATACAAATCAGGATGATGAGGCAGGTCGATTACTCCATCATGCTGGTCACCAAGGCTTATCAAATAATAACTCGTTGTATAAGCCCCAAGCTGCTCCAAAACATAAGGAACATCTATATGTGAAGACGATGGCTGAGAAAAAACTTCAAATAGTTGCACCCCATCTGATTCTTCACTATATTGCTTTTCCAAGTCTTCGTTACAGATACTCAAATACAACTTTGATTGATCATGGGAATACTTCGATTGCTCTTCTTTACAACTTTCATAAGTTTCAAAATAAAAACTCCCCTTGCTGGACACATCATAGATGGGATTCTCACAAATATTTTCAAAAGTATCATACGTTGGATTTTCAATAAAAGTCCAATAATCATCATAGCCATCTATGTCGGATATGAGATGCCTCATCGCTGGTATCAAGTCCCTGGCTACACTCCTCATTATTGTCAAAACAATCTTCTTCAAAAAGCCGGGTTTCAAAGATATTACAAGGGACCCAACTTTCCAAATTTTTGTCATCAGGTGGAGAGCATGGAGGATTCTCATCACACAAAACTTCTAAGATTGGATTTTCAATTAAAGTCTCATAGTAAGGGACTCTTCATCACTTGTATCATGCTCTTAGCTGTACTCTCTCGCTTGGCTCCAGGTTTCTGTGGTGACAAGATGGAGCTGCCCAACTGTGTTAATGTAATCAAGCTCTCTTGAACATTGTTTTGCCTCTCTCCAACTTTCTCTGAAAATACTATGCATGTCACCCACATAGTTTATATACTCAGGCTCGCTTGCAGATGTGCTGGGACCACAACCCTCAGGATAACCATGTTCCTGAATATAACATGCATAATGACAACCAGATTCCTCATGGAAATCTGTGCATGCCCTACAAAATGGCTTGTAGGGTTCAACCACATTAGCAGCCTCTAGCTGATGAGGAGGCCTCTGTTCATGGTTGGGATTTCTTCTTTGCCATGTTGGTTTTGCAGGAAATTTTCTAGGAGGTGGGGGGGGTTGTGTCCTTTCAATAGTGATAACTCGGTTTTGAACTTCTTTTAATTGTGCTACGTGCCTTCTTTCCATCTCTTCAATCTTTTCAACCATTTCAATGAATTTCTTTTCATAAGCAGTGTTGGATGGCTCTTTCTCTTTAGGTTCCACAGTTTTCAGAGGCATGGACGATCTAGAGTAACCCTGGATGTTTGATTCTCCTGAAGGCTGCATGTTTTTGTCAATTTTGATAGCCAAACCTTGAGATTCAAGCAATGTGGTGGGCTCCTTGTCTCTTATCTGATACTGGATTTTTCCACTTAATGCTTCTATGTAATAATCCAAAGTGGAAGCTACAAGAGGAGCATAAGTAGCAGGGATGGAATTTGATAACTCTGTGAACCTATCGTTGAATTCATCCATGTTTTCCGTATCATATTTCTTCATACTGGTTAAGGTTGCCACTAGATGTCCAGGTTCTTTTTTACTGCCAAATTTGTTAAGGCAGTCTTGAAGGCTGCCATGGTAGCGAATGCATTGTCTGGCAAGTTGTCATATCAGTTTCCAGCTTTACCATCCAAAGATAAAGCAAACAGAGTCATGTATACATCTTCTTGTTTGTCAACACCCTTGACATCAACACCACAATGTTTTGAAAAATATCTGAGATATTGCTCAGCAGAGGTAGAGGCATCAGTGCCTGTGAAAGTGACAAGCTTATCAATGGCCTTTTCAGAAACCTCATGGGGTTGAGCTGCTATCTGAGAGAATTCTAACTGAGTAAGGTACTCGTTCATCGTGGTAAGGAAACAATTATTATTTTCAGAGTTTTCAAAATATTCTTGAAACAAAAAATGGATGTCTGAGACAGACTGAGATCCAAGTTCTTCAAGGATCCTACGAGAAGCAAGTTTGTTCAGTCTCCCAGGCTCGGGGATGAAATTGAGTAAACCTTCAAAGTTTCTTCTAGTTGAATACCTTGAGGTGTTTACTAACAATGGAGTCGCTAGGTGGATTCAAGTCTAATTTCAGAAAGTTGATTGGACAAAAAATCTACCAAAGAGGGAAAAAGGTAAAAAACTAAAAAGAAACAAAAGTCGTCCAGGAACAAAAAGATTTGTCCCTGGCAACGGCTCCAAAAGATGTTGTCCGCCGAATGCACACCAGCAGCAGAAATCTTCTGAAAGCTGTCTCCTCACTTGAGAAAGTGGGAGAGGTGTGGCCTTGGGGGCAAGCATAGAGCTAGGTACTGTCAGGTACTCCTAGCTCCTCCGTTTAGGCTATAACTCCTAACGAAGCCAAGGGGGGTAGTCCCTAACAAAGAGTTTTTATGGCTCAATGTATTTTAAGTATTTTTGGTATATGATGATGCGGATGGGTGTTGGTTAGGAGTTTATTATGATGAAAAGAGCACAGATTTAAAATTTAAATAGCACAAAGGTATACTTGCAATAATTTAAGGACAACACAACTGATTGATTTAAGCAAAGGCATCCATAATGAAATAAAATATGCACTTCAGATATATAAATGAAATGAGCACAAGACCAGTGCCTTATCCAATGGGTAACGGAGTCAAGATTGTAGTGCTTGGGATGCAAAGATATAAGCATTCAGTATGTTTGTGAGATCATTTTACAAGTGTTCTTTGTAAATTTTATAAAGTTTTAGTGATCTTGATTATTATGGCTAAGAAAAAAGCAAGGTATGAGTCCAACCGGAAAAGTATACCTTCAGTGGCTCCCCTTGGTGACCTGACAAACTGTCCAGTATTCTAAGCTAGGTGTCCTGAGGATTTAACCAACAAGCTAGAACTCTATGACAACGATGATTTTTGGCGCCACCAGTAGGAATTTCCCCACTACCTCAGTATTTATTGACAACGCCAGTTCGTTGGTTATGGGGTGAAAGTTTTATTAATGTTTTTACTTGTCCGATTAACAAATCCAACCACCGTTCTGAGTACGAATCCAACTTGTTAGGGTTGGCAGAGCATACTTGGTGGCGAAAAGCAACGAAGTAAATTTTAGAAAGGGGGTATGAGTTGCAAATTTTAAGTTTAGAGCACACAGTTAAACTCTCTGATAGAGAGTGCTCTTGACTTTGTCTTATGACAAAAGTTCAAGAGACTTTAACTATTTTATATGCCTAATGCAAGGAAAATGCAAATCTTACTATGCTCTCCGACATAGAGTACTCTTGACTTGGGTTATGGCAAGTTTAAGAGACTTTGGTTTATTTTAAGAGACAATCAAATTGTAAATATGAAACCATGTGATAGCTCAAAAAATTGTAAAACAATGATTAAAATGCTAATAATGAACTAAACTAGCAATCACTATTCTAAGCATAAAATGAAACCAATCTAG
>LPNX010276555.1:155207-234337 GCA_001517045.1 Pseudotsuga menziesii
GGTTGTCTCACTAGACTCGAAGAGTCCAAATCCATCAAAGGTGTATACGCATACCCCCTCTAGGTCTCTGCATGATCATCTACAATATCCAGATAGACAAAATAATAATCTGTAAATGACCATATAACCATCAATATAACTCAGGCTAGCATCCATCTGCTGCAAGTGTTCAAGGCTAAGACATGTTCTACAAATCATTCAAGTAACAATTACAACAAGTAGCAATCACTTCACTGGCGGTCTATCAACCAAATATATAAGTTTTACATTTATTAACTATAACTCAGTCCAGACTTTCAAGATCATACTCACTTCATAATTGTAATCAATTTGCTAGTGAAGGGTGAAGGCTAGGGCAAAGGATGACCACCAACTCGACAGCATGACACTTCGGATATGGAAAGGGAGTACTCACTCTAGCATATGACGAACAAGCAACAACACAGGGGATGGCAGTGTCTCACAAATGGGTGAGTTACTTCAGAGGTGCCTATTCACCTTGACAAATGCTCACAATCCAAATCAATACAAGTGAAGCCAGCAATCCTTAGATATAACTTTAGGAACCATTGCTTTTTTGGGCCTTTGATTTTCCATAGCCTTGGTCCATGTTTTTATTACACGGATTTTTATTATTTAGGCTTTGTGCATTCATGTATGTTGAAAAACACTACTTTCATGAATGTATTAAGATATTTTTTTCATTGTACTTCAAAGCCAATTTCATTAGGCTAGCCTTGCATTCACGTATATTTAAAAACACTACTTTTCATGAATGGGCTTTTTCATAAGATATTCATTTCATTTCCAAATACATTGTATTGATGACAGCGCTACCTGTTTCAGGTTAGCCAACACAACCTAGGCAACTCAGAGCCGAGACACAAATAACAGGGAGGCTTGTCCAACAAAGGCTCTAGTGGGGAAAGGTCCTCCATGCCATAAGTCAAGTAGTAGGTCGGGTTGAGAACATAACTAGAAGGTAATGGATGGGTGGAGACAATGAATAATGAAACTAACACTAGCAAGCCAAAGTATGGTGAGAATGACTACCTCTATTCTCCCTAAGGAGGATAAAACCAATGAGTATAGATCAAGAACTTCTAGGTCTAAGTAGGGACATCAATACATAATATCAATACATCCAAGTCCACATATTTATATGACCGCCAGATCATGACACTAAATGCTAATACATGTCACACGAATGAGTATAAGAGCAAATGATAACCATAACACAAGATAATATAAGTTGAGTCATACACATGTAAATAATCCATCTGAACCAACATTAGTCCAAGACTCCAATGAGAAAACACTGATTCAACTCTGGGCACCAATAACTACTATGTAAATAGATAAAATGACCACATTAGTCTCCAAATCTGAGTGTCTTGAGACTCAGTCATGTCATGGGATAGTACTATAGTCCATCAATCAAATCATGATCCATCATAGATGCTCATCTCGGCATCTCATATGTAGGGGAACTGGCTGAAAAATGTACTGAAATCTGAAAAATAGAATAAGGTAGCCCGACTACTATATATGTGATAACACTCACTTGAAAGTCCAACTGAGTGCAACTCAAGTGGTAACATTTGGCTCCAACTGCGGGACATGTGCACGATCTGGTCTTTACGCAGGGAGAGCATGTGAGAACTATAGAATCTCTGGTTTCAATAATCTGTAAAATTATCTCAACTTGATAAACCAACCTTAGTAGCACAAAATCTTGTAAAAGTCCAATGAACCATAAGTTGCATTATTGGAAAGTGAAAAGAAAAAAAACTTAACTAATAAAAAAAAAGGTTTATTATTTATTCCAAAGTACATAAAAGAAATGTTCACTTTACGGAGCTTATTTTCCTACTCTAAGCATGAAGAAAATAAAAAAACTACTTTTTTGTTCGTATTTTCGACATATCTCCCTGTGTTTTTACTCAAATTTCTATCGGGAGAGATCGTTGGATGCGGACATACTTTTGACGGGCCTCGCTACACCAAAGTACCCACTCGGCATACTTTTGACGGGCCTCGCTACACCAAATACAAGAAATACCTGAAAAAACGTGATGATGATGTCATCATCACGTTTTTTCAGGTATTTCTTGTTTTTGGTGTAGTGGTCATCACGTTTTTTCAGGTATTTCTTGGTTTTGGTGTAGCGGGCTCGTCAAAAGTATGCCAAGTGGGTACTCGTTGGATGTGGAATTGCGGAATTTAATTCCGCATACAACGAGCTCTCCCGATCGAAATTTGAGTGAAAACAGAGGGAGATATGTCGAAAATATGACAAAAAAGTAGTTATTTTTATGATACCTATCCCCAAATTTATATTAAAAAATTGTTTAAGAGGTGCTCCCTTTTTAAATTTTAAAAAATTTTGATTGGCTAAGACATGATGACATGGAATTTGTATTATTTTTTGAAGGCCCATTTTAAATTGAAATTTCCTCTAATGGTATCAAATTTGATTTTTTAATGCAGTGCTTCTCAAGGTCTTCATTGCTAACACTTGATTATGATTCCGAATGGTCATATGAAAACTCTACATGACCCTCTTTTATACTAAGATCTCCAATGGTCTCCAAATCAACACTCCCTTCTCTTTATACATAAAATGTGCTTCTCAATGTATGTCCAATAATCATCATCCATACCTTTGTCAAATATAAGGGAGTTTTCATCCATGGCATTACGTTCCTGGCTATACTCATCATCAAGTTCACAATAATCTTCTTCAGAAAGTCTAGTTTCTAGGATGTTACAAGGGAATGAAATTTCCAAACCCTCATCACCATGCGGAGAACATGGAGGAGTGTCATCATACACCATATAGACTTCATCATAATTTTCTTTGTAAATTTCTATGATGGTTTCTTCTTGATGCAAATTTGGAATACACATGTGATCATCCTCGCTGAAATAATCTAGACGATACTTCAAGTCTTCAATAGTTTCTATTATGGTATCATGAAGAGGATCTTCAATAACATCTTCAATCAAGGGAGAATCATGGACATCTTTGATGAGGTTGCTTGGGATATGTTGCTCAATGGATTTCTCTATATTTTCCAAATCTTCATTATTTTCTATTGATGTGACATGAGGATGGTTTTCAACAATGTCTTCATATGAGGTTTCTTCATGAACTTCTTCAATTAGATTGTCATAGATGTGCCTACCTTCATAATCATGTTGTGTATTAAGAGAGGCCTCATATTCTTTAATAAGTTGTTTGGGTAATAAATAAGATTAAAACCCTCATCTTAAAACCCTTGTTTCTTAGTAGTAGTATTTTCATTCACCTTTTGTCTTAGCGATCGAAAACCCCAAGCTGCAAATCCTCTAAAACCTACAGAGACCAAGTTTCGTTTGAAACCGACTCCATTTACCCATCCTTAGACACTAGGTCTCCTTGGGTCAAATTGCTCTCCTTGGGAAATTGATCATTTAGTCAGTTGTGTGATCTGGGTATTGCTAGAATCATCTTAAATCGTCATACCCTTTATCTAGCAATCGAATTTAAAGCCTAATTTACTTAATTTTTCCCTCTTGTCCTAAGATTTGATTTTTCTGGATAGACCCCAGTTAAGGCAATTTGGGACTTTTTACGTAGACACACATTATCTATTAGAACTTTATCCAATCTGTAATTAACCATAACAGCTAAGATATTTCGCCAAGAAACCTTCATTAATCCACTTAGATTATCTATTACAATGTTATCTTGGTTATAGGGACGCCCCTTAAGCTTAGCTTTTAGTTTCACCTAAAGTGTTGGTAGCTTAGACCGGTGTGACAACTAAACTATTTTAGAGGTCTTGGATGTCATATTTTGCAACTTTAGTTTCTTTCCCTCTACCAGCTTGAATATGATCATCTCAAGGGGCAACTACAAGATTTGTGATAACAATAGCTCAAGCCAATTCCAACATTTTCAACCCCAATCCAATGAGTGAAACCTACAAATTTCAAGAGGGCCAACCACTCTATCATTGTACAATTTCAATCAAAGGGTAATAGAATACTTACTGAATAAATTAATTCTGGAAATAAGCACATCAATCCACATACATGTAAGACCAAGGTTTCAGCAATCATCTAGCATTTTACTAAATATAAACCAAATAAATTAAAACTACATTAAACCCTTGTGGGTTTCCCACCACTCAAATTATTCCACAAGATTATTCCAAATGCCGCCAATGAATAGCCTATGTCACTAGTAAACAAGAGCAATCATATCATAATTTTATTACTTTAATCCAAAATTCATCCATAGACATCAAATTCACCCTCTTTAAATAAACTAGAGTGGTTGAATTTCCTTTTGGAAGGAATCTTAGGGTTTTGGAAGGTAGTTTACAAAGGGATGATCTTGAGAAAATATGGTTATCTTGTTCAAGGGCCAAGATTAACCTTTTACGAATAAAAGATTAAATAAATGTGCCTAGTCATCGTAGAGAAAAGAGCCCTCCTTGGCTCTAGGATAACATAATTACAAAAAATCCCAATACCATGGGTTGTTTTCAAACCCACAAGTGAAATCCACTGCTTGTTTTGAAAAAACAAGTGTTGGAAGCTAAAACCATGGGTTATTTTTCAAAACCATTGTTTTTTTGTGTGATTCCTGTTTTGACGAATTATTAGCCTAAACTAATTCGCTCTTGCCCACATGTTTTCTCCAAGGTGGGTTGATTTGATAATGAAACAACCAATCAAAGGGTTATGGCTTCATTACTTGTTGAGATGAGTTCTCAATTAGATTAAAATCTTTTCTTGCAAGTTTTGTCCATAGGGAGTATTTTTTGTCTCTTGCAAAGTCTAAAGATTTGTTTTCGATGCTTTCAATTTTTGATCTAGCATAAATGTGCACATCGTATTGGCTGCTTAAAAAGCAAGCCAAGCAAGCTTTCCTTGGTTATTTTAAGCTTTCTTTTCAAGTTTTTTAACATAGAATTTTTTAATGTTTTCTGGGAATTATTCAAAGACACTCTTAAAGTGTTTTTGAGCATATTCTACTTTTAATAACTCATTGTTTTTTGCAGGTTTGTTGGAAAAGAGAAGGAAATGTTGGCCAAATTTAAGAGATTTGAGCTATTCGAAGCTTCCCTTTTTGATTTCGGGTTATTTTTTACTAAGTTGTAAGCCTTTGGATCCCAAATAACAAGGACCAAAGAGCATTCTTCTTTAGGCATTGTAACCGAGCATGATAAAAATATATTTGAGTAGGCTCTTCAGAGCCCACTCCCAATCCCCCCTAGTGGGATTTGTGTCGGTATCAATTTTCATGATTTTTTCCTTTTAGTTTAGTTTCATTTTTGCAGAGTAGTATACTTTGATCAATACGTTTTTAGTATATTTTTATATGATTCAAAGTAATACAAATACTAACCCCACGACTTCCCGAGTTACTCAAAAGGGGACAGAGATGCGTGATAGGACTAATTAGAAAACTTTTCTTTATTTTTTATTGTGTTGTTCTTTACTTTTCGTACAATTTACACCCCTTTCTCTCTCGATTAGGGATTTTATCCTGAAAGAGATTCTTGGGGACTTATTAAACAAGCAAACACATTGCACTTAAAATCCTTAAAATTTACCAAGGCTCTGTTGTGTATGCTTTGCATCGCTGCAGTTCGACCAAATGGTTGGTTGCATCAAAAGCAACGTGGGTGACTAGTTTAATTAGTTTCACATTTAAATCAACCTCCCAAGGCAAAAATCCAACGCCTTGATTTGATTCGTTGTGGGGAAAGTTCATAGAGGAAGCTGGAACAACTGGGTAGTGACCTCGGGATACTGTCAAGCTACACTTTTGTTGGTGTAGTGTTAGACACATCCTAGAGACTCCAATCTAGTCCACATATTTTTTGCGTGAAACCGCATCGTATAATGGTTTTGGACGTACTCCTCGTACCTTCGGGTATATTTCTAGTTCCCTTCCCCCTAATCTAATTCACTCATCTTCCACAATAATCTAAAACTGACCAAAAGCATTTGCAACACATTTCTCAGCACTACAACAACACTTTCTTATTTTCAACTCCATTTTTTGGCACTGGTATTTTATCATACAATCATTTGCTTCGATATCATTTGTATATCATGTGTTAAGTTAATCTATATGTTGTTGTGCTTACAATTCTTATTGCAAACATCTTGTTTCAGTATTTTCATCAAACTCCTAAATAACTCACTCGATCATTAATCATCACACTAAGCCTTAACATCCTTAGAAACTAAAAGCTCTAACCCCCTTGGCTTCGATTAGGAGTTGCCCTAAATGGAGGAGTCAAGAACAAGGTGAAATCCTTGATTTGAGACTTGCCCCCAAGGACACACCAAGCGGCTTAAAGATTTCTGCCACGTCCCCCCCCTCAGGTGTGTGAAAGGCGCAAACACCAGGCACTGGCCTCACCTAGAGGGAAATCGCCCTCCTTGGGGCATTTCCACATTTAGTTGGTTTTTTACTTGGGTATGCTTGTTTTGCATTCAAACTTGAATATCTTAAATCAAACTTGCATTTGTTATCGCTAGAATCACATATATTACACCTTCTCGTGACTGCATCAATCATTGGTTATTTTCTTACTTAGTCACCTTATTCGGTTATCTCATTCTAGCATATATATTCATCCTTGATCTAGTGTATCGAATTGTTTCCATTGGGAAAGTATCTACATAGCTGAGCATTTCATTTCTTGTTAAGCTTCCTTAGCTCGTTCTCTAAGGCATCCCATCCTTCTAGTTTTATTCACTTGATCTAGGGTTTCTTTTAAGGCCACTTGTGATTATCAGTTATCATATGCTTGTGTGCTTGTGTGTGTCTTGATTTGCATTAGTTAGCCTTCAATGTCTAGCTATGGTCTCTCCCTTGGCTTAGCTCCAGCTTGGCCTAAAGCGAAGAGAGCCTCATTTAGTGTGACACTTGAACAAATTGCAAGGGTTGAGGAACTTGTTATCACACAAAGTGTAGCTACCCACTAAAGGTATCCCATTCGGGAAGGTAGAGGTGGAGTAGCTAACCGGTGATACCGCAAAGGCCTCGTCCACCACGGATGAAGAGTAGTTGTCACACCTGACAGGCTCTTGTCGCTTTAGATCAATCCAGAGAATGACCAAGGTGGAGACCCTACTAGCCTAAAAGGGCTAGCGAACCTGCTCAAGACACTCCTAAGGGTTAGCAATGGGTAAAAGAGAGAGATAATGAGTGAGGTAGTCTAGGTCTAGGAAATGGATGTGGTATAGCAGTTAAGGTGGAGTTGGAAAGGCTTAGTGAATTAGAAAAATAGCCCAACTTAATAAGGAAAGTACCACAATGAGTTAAGAAAAGTAGATCTAGAAAGATCTAGCCACATACAAGAGAAACCTAAAGGACCCACTTAGGATTATATGCAAAAGTGGACAAAGTGGACCCAAAAAGGTAAATAAGGGCATGAAATGACTGGATTTGGGTGCTTGGACGATAAGATCTATAAAAATTAGGTGGGTTCAAGCCTACCCAACTGATAGATCTAGAGAGATCTAGCCACATGAATAGAAATCTTGTAGGACCCACCAAGGGTTTATGCAAAAGAGGACGTGGTGGACCCAAAAGAGTAGATCAAGGTAATGGGTAACTAGATTGGGCAACTTAAAGGATAGATCTGTGAAAATCAAGTGGGTTCAAGCATACCCAACCGATAGATCTAAAAGATTGACCACCCACCCAAAAGGGGGCGCCCCCCCTTAAAAAGACTAGTGCTAGATCCTGGGGCAAATGGAGTCATATTTACGTGAAATTCGATATCTAGGGTTTATTCAACAATCTACAAGTGGGTTTTGATGGTCGTCATAAAAAACTCACTAGATCAATCAAATCTACAAAACAAGGGTTTGTAAAAAAATAGGGTTTAGTGGTGACAATTGGATTAAGCCCAAGAAAAATAAAACAAATGCAAACGTACCTGGAAATACTTGCTACTAACCTTGTATGACGATGATCTCGCCTCTCCGATCAATTATAAGTGTTTTCTATGCCTCTCCAAGTGAAATTGCTAATCCCTTCCAGATGCCAAGCGCTCCCTCCTCCTGTAAAAGAGATCTACAATGAGAATCGATTTGCAAAAAGATGGATGAAATGATGAAGAAAAATGAATAAAAGAACATCAAGATGGTCATAAGACACAATAAAGATACTCCCTGAATCAGTGGTGATTTGAAACAATGTTATGGAGCTCCGTCACAATAACGCCCCTACCCAAATCGGTTCCTTCACCAAGTGGATGACAACCTGCAAAAATTATTAGAAATACATAGATCTGCAAGAATGCTAGAGAGAATAAGACTTTCCAATCTCCACGCAAGATATTTGATAAAGCTTCCAAGGGTTTTGCAAAAACATTTTATTTATTCCAAGAGCTCAAGAGCCAAAAGTCACATTTACAAATGAGAGAGCATCTCAATATATAGATCTCTCACGTACATAAAACCTAGATCCAAAAAGATCAAGGGTCTTGATCAAAACATAAAAACAATCTAATCAACGGCTAATATTAGTCGGATACATCATACATGGATCAACTCAATAATAGAAGAGGGGCGCACCACTAAAATTGCCCAATGAGGGGGCGTGCCACATAAAAGTGACCAATAAACATAAGATAGCAGATGGTGGGGGCTAGGAGGTTATAACATCCTTCACTACCATGGCCCCATGGCACATCAAAAGGTGTGGTGGTCAAATATACTAAGGAGTGATAAAAAAATCACTAGGACGTCTCCCTCAAAATGCATCAAAACATCCTCAAACTGAAGAAATCAAGGATGTGTGGATTCCATGTGAAGTGAAGTTGATGCCGGATGATGAAGGTGACCCAAAGATTATGCCTCGGACCAATTCCATGCCATTTCTTTGCCTCATTAGCTCAAATCAATTTTCTTATTAGCCATTTTTTTTATCAAAATGTTGCCTTGGGAACATAAAATTGCCAATATCTCATCGGGGACCAAAAAATGAAGCCTAATGACTGCACGGATGTGTCTCGCACCATAGTAGTATGGTACAATCAACTAGATGCACCCCTATAGTCCCTCTGGCACCCTAGGAAATTGTTATCACCAACCTTGTAGTTGCTTATGTGAGATGGATCCAAGATGGACGGTAGAGGGACAAGCAACTATGGAGGTGGAACCAAGATTGCCTCGACTCCCAAATGGATGGTTGTCACACCAATCGAGGCAGTCTTCGCTTTATGTTATCTTAGCCCAAGACAACAAAGGGGGAAACCTGGATCTACTCTCGACAGGAGAGATCAAACCTAGACACCAGATCGAATCAAATGGACTTGAGTTACATAAGGTGTAAGGTAATGGAAACCCTAGATCTATGGATGATGTCACTAGGTGAACCAAGGCTTTGGATTAAGGTTTAGGAAGCGTGAGGCTTGATCCAAAGTGGGACATAGGTGACCTATGAAGTAAATACTAGATCTGGGGTTAAGGTACTAGCAATAGGTGAAGATATCCGCTGCCTTGGGAAACGTAACCAATGCAGGGAAGGAAAGGACAGGATTGGAACTATCTAGTACCCAAGGATAGACTCGATGAGTGATATGACAATGTCAAAGTACCTGAGTCACCAGGGAAAAGTCAGATCTCAGGGAAAAGAAGTAGAGGAGGGGGTAGCGCTAGGGTTGGAGATCAGTGCCTGTCAGATCCAGGGCAATGGAGTCACTATCTGCCCAAGGTTGGAGGAAACCCACCTTGGAGATAGCCTGATCTACAAACCCGAAAAGGTATTTGGCCGAAAAAGTCAAATCTCGAGAAAAACCAACAGTAGGATGGCTAGCGCTAGGGTTTGGGAAGTCAGTTTGTCAGATCTAAGGCAACCTGTCAGCTTCTAGCTCAGCGTTGAAGGTGATTTGGTGAGAGGATGATTCGATCTATAAACCCACGAAGGTATTTTGCTGGAAAAACCAGATCATAGAAAAAGTCAGAAAAAAGATGGATAGCGCTAGGGTTTAGGAGGTCAGTTTCTCAGATCTAGGGCAAAGTAGCCACTTTCAGATCAGCGTTGAGGGTGATATGGTTAGCTGATGAGATCAAGCGGTCTATTTTTTAGTATTTTTTGGTTTTTTATTATTATGGGATTTTTCAGTATAAGAGTGAAGAAAAGCAGATGTCAATGGATTGAGATCTGGAAGAAAGGGACAAACCTGTAGATCTTACTTGGAAAACCTTGTAAATGCCTTGATGATGATGATTCTTGCTATCTCGATCAATTTGAGAAGCTTTGAGCAATTTCTATGTCCAACGTTTTGCCCCAATGAATCAATGCGCCCTCTCTCCTGCACAACAAATGTCAACCATATTAGATTTGTTGCAACATGAGAAAAAAGATAGATGCTACAAAAAAATAGCAAGAAGAAATCATAGATCACAATGACACTAATGAAAACCCCCTGATAAAAAACAAAGACAATCCAAGCGAGTTGAGGTCCCTCTGCAAAAAACGCTCAAGCTAAAGTCGCCCTCCTATAGACAAGACAAAGATTCCCAAAAAAATATAGATCTTGCAACAATTTCCCAAATGCTAGGAAGCAAAAGACTTTCCAATCACCATCTAAGAACACCAGATGCAAAGGAGATCCAAGAAATATCCACAAATTTTTTTTTTCTATTATCCAGATCCAAGAGCCAAAGACCCTTTACAAATGAGAAGCTCTCTCCTTTAAATAGGAACGAGAGAACCAAAATCTTAACCACGTTTCAAATGAGTGGCTAAGATTAAAAGATACAAATGTCTAATCAATGGTTGAGATGAGCTCAACATACAATACATGGGTCAATATAACAATATAATATAAAAGTGGACTAAATCACCCAAAGAGAGGGGACCCCACTCAACAAGAAATAAATGAAGCACATGGTGTGTCCATGGAGTGTTAACTAACTCCCTCTGGGTGCCCCCCTAACACAATAAAAACAATATATTTTTTAAATTGTGAAATTGTGCCTCCTTGAGGAAATCGTGAGCCTCCCAAAAGCTCCATAAAATAATATAAAATGCCTTAAAAGATAGGCGTCAGCCCAATCAGACGCTGCAACTGTTGGAGAAGGTGCGGAGGACATCACTATCATCATCATGACTCATTCCATGCCATTTCCTTGCCTCAGTAGCCCAAATCAAATTCTTCAGTAGCCATTTAATTATTTTTTAATTTGCCTCGGGAAACTTGAACTTGGCAAAACAGCCTCCTAGGGTGACTGCGTTATCCAACTGAGCCTACCAGGCTCTATGGGAGGGGGGTAATATGGTACAATCAAGTGGCTAGACCCCCTATGCCCCATACAACGCCAAAGGAGATCCAATAAGATCATCTCCTTGTTCAGACATGACTTCTAGTGAAGCAAAACTGCACCAAAAGAGTAAAATGAGCTTGTCCATCTCTATAAGTGCCCGAAACAGAAAACAAGCTGTCTCATTGGACTTAGAAAGTCCAAATCCATCTAAGGTATATACTCATACCCTGTCAAGGTCTCTACCTGATCATATACAATATCAAATAGACAAAATAATAACATGTAAATGACCAGATACCAATAATGTAACTCGGGCTGACATCCATTTGCTGCAAGTGTTAAAAGGCTAAAACATGCTCTACAAATCATTTAAGTAACAACCATAACAAATAGGAATCACTTCACTGGCGGTACATCAACCAAATACATATATAGGGTTTTATTTATTATAACTCAGACCAGACTTTCAAGACTATACTCACTTCATAGTTGTAGTCAATTTGCTAGTGAAGGGTGAAGGCTAAAATTTATAGGGTTAGGTCAAAGGATAACTGTGGGGATGGCAGTGCCTAACAAATGGGTGAACTACTTCAAAGGTGCTTACTCACCTTGACAAATGCTTACAATCCAACTCAATACAAGTAAGGCCAGCAATTTTTAGATATAACTTTTTAGGAACCATTGCTTTTTGGGGCCTTTGATTTTCCATAGCCTTTGTCCACGTATTTTTATATGGACTTTTATC
Source organism: Pseudotsuga menziesii (assembly GCA_001517045.1). Taxonomy (NCBI): domain Eukaryota; kingdom Viridiplantae; phylum Streptophyta; class Pinopsida; order Pinales; family Pinaceae; genus Pseudotsuga; species Pseudotsuga menziesii. The sequence goes on from LPNX010276555.1 coordinate 167,245, forward strand.
ATTAGGTTTTATGCATTCATGTATGTTGAAAAACACTACTTTTCATGAATGTTTAAGATATTTCATTGCAATATTTTCAGAGCCAATTTCATTAGGCTAGCCTTGCATTTATGTATGTTGAAAAACACTACTTTTCATGAATGGGCTTTTTATAAGATATTCATTGTATTTCCAAATACCTTGTATTGATGGCAGCGCTACTTGTTTCAGGTAAGCAATCACATCCTAGGCAACTCAGAGCTGAGACACAAATAAACAGGGAGGCTTGTCCAACAAAGGATTTAGCAGGGAAAGGTCCTCCATGCCACAAGTCAAGTAGTAAGTCGGGCTAAAACAAAACTAGAAGGTAATGGATGGGTAGAGACAATGAATGATGAAACCGACACTAGCAAGCCAAAGTATGGTGGGAATGACTACATCTATTCTCCCTAAGGAGGGTAAAACCAATGAGCATAGGTCAAGAACTTCAAACTCTGAGTAGGGACATCAATACATAATACAAACACATCCAAGTCCACATATTTATATGACCGCCAGATCATGATACTAAATGCTAACACGTCACAAAAATGAGTATAAGAGCAATGATAACCATAACACAATATAATATAAGTCGAGTCATAACCATGAAAATAATCCATCTAAACCAACATCTGTCCAATGAGAAAACACTTATGCAAATCTGGGCACTGCCAACTGCTCTATACATGACTAAATGGCTACATCAGTCCTCAAATCAGAGTGTCCTGAGACTCAGTCCTGGCATGGGAAAGTACTATAGTCCATAAATAAAATAATGATCCATCATAAATGCTCATCTCAGCATCTCATCTATAGGAGATCTGGCTAAAAAGTGTACTGAATCTGAAAAATAGAATATGGTAGCCCGGCTACTATATATGTGATAACAGAAATCTCACCATTATCTGCACTGTGTTTTATTTTTTAATTTCCTAGGGCAAATCTGTTGCAAAATGCCTGAAAGACCCATACCTCTCATGTAACTGCCCAAAACTAAAAACCAGCTGCACCAATGGACTCGAAATGTCCAAATCAACTAAGAATGAGTACTCATACACAACATGTCTATCATAAAGATACATCAGAGGCCCCATCCATGTCAGAACAATAAAAATAATAAAGCCTGTAAATGGTGATAATCATAAAAATAATACAAGCTATCATAGTAAACCACCATTTGAAACATGAATGTGTCTAATGGATACCCATATACCATAAATAATCATCATTCGCAACCATTGGTCTAGAACTCATCCCGGACCCTACTCCTGGCTTGGTCAACACTGGGTTGACCAGGTCAAGACTGATCAAATGATGACCCAAATGCTAAACTTTGATACTGGGAAGGACAAGATTGACATGCATGCTCAATTATCTATGCTAACAATGAGACTCAAGTAAAATTAGGTGATGTTGGCGAGTATAAGTACAATACAACTGCTGTTGCTACATATCTAAAGATCAACAACTAGACATGCACGGGATCTGAAACCAATCTAAATATCATTGGAACAACTGTTGCTGCTACATATCATGGGCATTGTAACAATCTCTTCTCTCGGTCATGAAAGAATGGCTAACTCATTCGTCGAATCTGGGGTCATGAGGCTCAGTCATGGCATGGAACTAGTCAATCTAGATACTCTGGATGTGTTGAAAGTGGGAGATCAACAACTGGTGGCTCATCATTTGTTGATCTCATAGTAAAGGACTGGCTCAAAGAACTGATGAGTACTGCTCAAGAACAAAAGTAGTCCAGTTACTATAGATGTGACAACAGCACTCTAAGGTCACTTGGTTTGGCTACTCATTCTCTGCTCATCCTCGATAGGATCCTTCACAGAGGCAACCACAACTTTTGTGATAACAGTAGCATGTAGCTTTTGGCTTTGTAAGATCTTTAACCTAGTCCACTAAGAAAGTAAATTTGCTCATGCGGATTAAATAGGGAATTATTTCCTTGTTTATTTTATATTTTATCCTCGTGACTTGTCTTGTGATTTGGCTATCGTAGGAGAGGTTAAAAATCAAGCTTTTGCATAGACTAGGGTATAATCTAGGCTTATAGATTGAAAGTATGTGCCAAGGCCACCCTTTGGTAAATTTTGCATGAATCTTCTAGAGTTTGGGGTAGGAATTTGTCTTGCTTTGCATAAGTTCCGGGAAAACACTATCAAACAAGGCCCAAGGGGAATCATCCTAAGACTCCATATGCCTTGGGGATAACACTAGTCTTCATAACCCTCACATCGCCTATACTATGAAAAAGACCTCAATTTTTGCTAAGGCTAACTCTTCCAATCACCTTGTGCCTCCATTGCCATAGCCTAGCAATCCTATAGTAGGGAAGCCCCCTTTGAGTTGGAGAAGAGCAACCTGAAGTGCAGAAAGGTGGTTATCAAGATGACAGTGGGTAACACCTCTAGGTTATAGTTGCGCTAGCATGTTCTTTGGGGTTTTAATCACACATGCTAGTTCAAGTTGTAACACACCTCACATGTGCCAATGTAGGTACATGCCCACTACGTACCAGGCACTCACTCCACATATTCTTATTCAATACCACATATTTTTATGCAACTAAAGTAGTGCACCCTCCAAGTAAAACTCCAAGTGTCAAAATTAGATGAAAACAGGCTAGACAATTCACCCTCATGAGACTCTCTCCCATTGACTTGTCCCTCTCATTACAGGACTTAAACACTCCTTGGTAAACATATAAATTTAAACTAATACATTCTACACGGTCATTGTTAGCATACCTAAAGTAAATTTCCTGACAGACAATCTTGATTCTTTTCAAAAGTTGATAGGATATAACATTTCCAATGTGTAAGGATCATGTTTTTTTTAAGTTGGCTCTGGAAGGAACTTTGGAAGCATTTGTTTCTATTAGTTTATTTATTTTATGTCATACACAGAAATTTAAAAATATTTGTTGAAATGAAAACCAGAAGAACACCATCAAATTATAGCTACAAGGCAAAGTCAGAAGCAACTAATAAATTTGAATAAACAAAGAGATTTTGTTAGTTGTCACATGGAATCACATATGTTATGATCCATTTACCATTATAGATTATCACTAGTTAGACTTTCATTTGGTGCATGCTTACTTTTTACAGGAATGAAATTATTATTAATTAAAAATTAAATATCTTACATGTGGTAAAACTCAATATTTCAGGCATTCCATACAAGGATAAAGCGAGAGGAATTATTAGCTCTTATAACTGAACATGTCAGGAGAAACATCTTACGAATAGGTCCTCACTTCTACATACAGGAAGTTGGTATACCACAGGGAAGTGTGCTTTCCTCTTTGCTTTGTTCATTTTACTTTGGGCATCTTGACAGAAATAGGATTTTACCTTTACTTGGGAATAATCAAAAGAAACGTAAAGTTGGATCCCTAGAGAAAACATTTACAAAACGTAGACTCAATGGAGATCTTTCAAGTAGTAAGGTACTGATCCAAGCTTGTGGGGGAGGAGGAGTTGGTACATGCTCCTTTGAGGAAAAGGATAAGATTTCTGGTATTTCACAAAAAATGAAAATTACTAAAGAGACTTTGGATAGAGGTTTGACTGCTTGTTCTAGACATTGTCAGTCTGTTTCACCAAAGTCCATATTACTAAGGTTGATTGACGACTCACTCTTCATATCTACATCAAAGAAAGAAGCATTTTCTTTTATTACAGCTATGTACAAAGGTTTTAAAGATTACAATTGTTATACGAATGAGCAGAAGACATCTCTTAATTTTAACATGGAGCTTGAAGGGAAGAATTTGGCAAAAAGCATTTATGAGACTAAGGATGGTTCTTGCTTTATGCAATGGAGTGGTTTATTGATCAACTGTCATACACTGGAGATCCAAGCAGATTATACCAGGTTATCTTCTTCGTTGTTATGTTGTGTCAATCTCATAGGTCCATTATGCCTTGTACAATTTACATCTAGCCTGTCTTTTCACCTTTCTTGCATTGTCATGTCTCATATTGTATTATCCTAGTATCTTCCAGTTTGAGGTCATTTTCATATGAAGAACGTCTTGCCTAATATTTTGTAGCTTCTCGTTTGTTCCCAATCTACATTTTGTGTTCTTTTGTCAAAGACAGATTCCTGGGGGTTTTAATATCTTGACAGTTTCATCTTTCCATGTTGTACAAACATTTGCTTATGATTCCATATTAATTATTCTTCATGTCAAAAGTTTTAACATTTTGTAAATATTTTATATATGTATGAGAGTGATCATCTCAAGACTCAAATTATTTCTTTCATATACCTGTAACAGGTACTGTGACACTCATATCAGTTCAACCATCACTGTTTCGAGGCAGAAAAACCCAGGCTGTTATCTAGTGGTGAAACTGTGTCAATTCATGAGGCCAAAGTGTCATCCCATATTCTATGATTCCAATATTAACTCACCAACAACTGTACGGTTGAATGCCTACCAGGCATTTTTGCTCTGTGCAATGAAATTCCATGTGTATTGGTGTTCAATGTCATCGGTGGGTGCTTGTAGTCCAACATATGCTTTTCGGGCAATTATAAAAACAACAAGGTTGGTAAAGTTTTATCTTTATACATGCATTTTTTAGTGGCTTTATTTGAAAAATTGTGTGCAAACCATCATTATGTTCTTGATTAATATTACCTCTCAAACCCTCACTTCTTGAATTAAAAAGTCCTTAATCCAACTAAGACCTTGGAGGAACCAAGAAAAATGCCAATTTCATGTCTCTTTTCCATCCCCTTTTGTGTAATATGCTTTGTACTAGAATGTTTATTTAGTAGAAATTTGAAGCATATTTTGAAAAAATTACATATGAAATTGAATTTTAGATCTTTATGTAGGATTTATTTTGAAGGGCTAGCTGAGTATTAGAAGTAGAAAAATGTTTGACAAAGAAAAATCACCGATTCTTTTGGAAGAGTTCGTTGGAATTTTGTCCATAAAAACTAAGAAGAATGCGCTTGTGAAACAGTACTTACGAGAAGCTTCCTTTAACACCTATGATTTAGACAGTGATTCACTATTGCTTTTTAGGGTGTGATTTTCCCGGTATGCCTGTTGTTCATATGATATAACTTCATTCTATGATGTACTATGAGGTAATATATGCAGCATTTCCCAAAAATGGAAATAATAGTTACAATTGACTGAATTTGTTAGTTTTTCTTGACCCTACAAATAAAATTGTAGTGCTTTTTGACCGTTTCCTTGCGGGGTAGTATTTATCTTTGTTCCTTTCTAGTTGAACTAAGCACCTCATATGCGTAGAATATTGCAGACAAAATCACCTACGTTGCTCACAAGTCATTGCCATGGTTTTCACATGTTTTGGTTCTGCAGATATATGTATAAACTTGTGAAGCAAAGAATGCACAGCATAGGCCTCAAATCCAGCTCTCGTCCAATATTTTTGCTGCAGCAGAAGGAAATGGAATGGCTTGGGTTGTCTGCTTATCATAAAGTGTTATGGAGAAAACAGTCTAGGCACAGGCAACTACTATCTTTCTTGGAAACTAAGTTGCATAATCCAGAGTATCAAGACCTGGTTTCATCACTGGATTTGCAATTTGCAGTTGATGATTGTCGCTCTTCTATGTTCTGGCAAATACAGTATTAATCATTTTATGTTCATTGCCTTGCAGCTTTGTAAACTTGTAAGATGTCTATTCCATGTTGTTTGTGTCATAAAAGGGAGAGAGCTATGGAATTGAAGCTATTCAATCTACTTGACCAAACTCTAAAAGCATTTTGTACAGATCAATCCTATGGCAATAATTGTAGTTGATCATGTTGGATGATATTTTTTCGAGCAGTACTCAGGGATTATCGTCGCTAATAACTAAGTTGAAAAAATTGAATTCTAATGGACACCTACCTATAAGGTTAAGGTGATTCACGTAAAAGTAAAATTTGCTGTTTGCTTCTCTGTTTGCTACTTGGATTGAGGAAAGCATTTTATTGGCATTTCAGAATACCTACGCATTTTCCTTAAACATTATCTCGGGCAATGGAATTTGTCTCGCTTATCCAATAGTATCTTGCTTTGATGCATTCTCTGCAAAACTTCAATGAATGACTATACATATTTTCATCCTCAATTATATTATATATATGTAGCAACGATGCAGATATCGTTTCTTGATTATTTTGGCGTGAAAGAAGAGATACTCTTGCGTGATCTGGAAAGAACGAGAAAAGAGAGAGATGTTAAGCCCTTCAGGGGATCCTTAAGAAGGAAGAAAGCAGGTTGCTCGAGGCATGCATTATTAGAATGTAGCCACTAGAGCTGGCGTTATTGGACATGTGCATATGGTCTTTTTTAATATATCATAAAGGGTTCCCAGAGAATCTTTCTGTTGACACTGGGAAGATATCAAAAAATATTTGGAAAAATAAGAAGATTAAAAAGGAAAAATCAGCAACCTGAAACTTTGAAAAAATTGGAGAAAACCAGAGAATTTGTAACTCTGGTATACAGTCTCATTTCTTTTCACATCTATATCATTGAGCATTCAATCATCAAATACAGATTAAAAATCCTAGAAATGATAAATTGCTCTTCCTTCTTCCTAATCCCATGTGAACAAATATGAAGTATCAAAGATTTATCATTAATTAAGTACCAAAATCATTGAAAAATATGCATTAAAAATACAAAGCAATAAACAAAATAGATAGTATAGGGGAATTTTATGAATTGATAAAATCATACACCTAGAATGTAGGTGGCTATAAAACATGCAATTTATGTTGGACACACCATAAATAAATGCCGGCCACAAAAACAACTTAGGGCAAATGTTGTAATGTTCCTACTTAACAAAACAATAAAAAAATAAAAAATTTAATTATCCGCCAAAAAAAATGTTGGTCACAAAAACAAGACAATATGGGGGGATGTTGTAATGTTCCTACTTAAACAAATAATAAAAAATAAAAAATTGAATTATTTGCAAAAAAAAATGTTGGCCTTGCGCAAGGCCTCTTAAACAACCCATGGTTTTATTGTACATGATTTAGGAGAGTCTTGCAAATGGTTTTAAGACCATGTGCAAGGCTTCATAAACAACTGATGGTTTTAAAACCATGTATGGGGGAGATGTTGTAATGTTCGTTCCTAATAAAATGAAAAATAATAAAAAAATATTATATGCTGACCATAAATAATATTAAATATTACAATTGATGCAGCCCAAGTGTGATACAACCATTGAATCAAATCAATGGATGTATATAGGACACACCAAAGCTGATAGCTCCTTGAGTGCAATACTTAGGAAGAGGCTTGCACCTCAAGGAATTTGATTTCTCTCGATGCTTGATAGAGCCTAGGATTTGGATCTATGCTGGTATCATCGTCACATAAGAAGCATAGCATGATACACAATACACCAGATTTTACGTGGAAACCCAAGTCTTGGGGGAAAAACCACGAAAGCCTTTATAATAATAATTATCTAGCAACAACTTGAAGGAGGAAAAAAACCCCTTATTACAATGACTTCAACTCTCTAGTTCCAACTTGAAGGAGGAAAAAACCCCCTTATTACAATGACTTCAACTCTCTAGTTCCAACTGGAAGGAGGCTACAACCCCTTGAATTACAGGCTATAACCTAAAGGAAGCTCCAACTCCCTAGTTCTTTGGCTACACCCAGAAGGAGGCTACAACCCCCTTTCTTTGCCTCATCTTGCCACCTTGATATGAAGAAACTGTTGAACCATGCGGATCTTCTAATCAACACCTGTACTACACTGCATAATCATTGTCACTGATCACTACACCACCACTGTATCGCACTGCTCAACCACAGCCACTAGTAACCATTGCTCATCAGCATGTACAATCAACCTCTCCAATCAAGTTGTTGCTCACATCACCCGACTCAGTCAATCTGAGCCTAACCAACTATACACCAAACTCAATCCACCTGAGTCAAACCGACTGCGCATGCAACTCAACCAGTCTGAGTTAGACCATCTGCACATAAGAGAACATGTTCCAATCTTGCTCAATTGAACTTGTGCCAAATCAAATATGCAACTACTCAAATATCTAACCACAACTGCTTTATGGGAACCCTACTTTTTTAGTTGGTCAAGATAGGGTTAGGATAGTACATGTTAAATTTCCATATGCTTAGCTAAAACATCAGTGTTTCATTTCATTTTCATAACAAAAGCACATATAAACAGGATCACTGAAAGAAACAGTATCACAAGAACAACACAGATTTATCTTGGGAAAACCCTAAAGAGAAAAACCCAACAAAAGCTTCCTCAATATAGATGCCCCAAAAGATAAAAGATAAAACCAACAAGGAGATCAAAACTTGATCCTCCTTCTCCAATTACTTCTCTCTTCTCCACTAATGCGCTACACAAGTGAGAGAGTGTGTTCCAAGTGAGGAGCGCCACACCTTTATTTATATTCATCAATTCACTTTAATTATCAATTCCAACATGTAGGCTCGAGTTAATCATGTAGGCTCTAGTTACACATGTAGGCTCAAGTAACCACACTAGGGTGCTAATGACCCACCTTTACAATTAGAGGGGACTACCTCATGATTCTTATTAGTTCTTTCAATTAGAAGCATCGAGGTACAAAATAATACAAGTGGTTCTTCCGGTAGGACCATCGAGGACCACAAAAAGATACATATAGAATATTCTTCGAAGTTACAATATTTCAACACTCCCTCTTAACTAGAAGGGTATTCTACAACAACATCAACATCATCAGGGTAACACATCTATAAATCATTGGAAGTTTTCTCAACATCATGTAGTCTTCATCTTCCATCTTCAATCTTCAACAACATCAACACTTTGACTGCTTCGATCAGCAGCAACATCTTCAACACTTTAACCTTTCGATCAGCAACATCTTCAGCACTTTGACCTTTCGATCAGCAACAACATCTTCAGCACTTTGACCTTTCGATCAGCAACAACATCTTCAGCATCTTGACTTTTCGAACAGCAACATCATCATCATCATACTCTGATCAGTAACATCGTGATCGGCACCATCATCATCATAATTCAATTTTCGAACAGCATCATCATCATCACATTCTAATCTTTCGATCAGTAAGTCATCATCATCACACTTTGATCTTTCGATCAGTACATCGTCATCATCACACTCTGATCTTTCGATCAGTACATTGTCATCATCACACTTTGATCTTTCGATCAATACATCATCATCATCATACTCTGATCTTTCGATCAGTACGTCATCATCACACTTTGATCTTTCGATCAGTACGGCATCATCATCATACTCTGATCTTTCGATCAGTACATCATCATCACACTTTGATCTTTCGATCAATACAGCATCATCATCATACTTTGATCTTTCGATCGGTACATCATCATCACACTTTGATCTTTCAATCAGTACGGCATCATCATCATACTCTGATCTTTCGATCAGTACGTCATCATCATCAGCAGCAACCTGCAATCCACATCTCAAAGACAAAAAAGTCTTTGGTTCACTTTTGGACTTAAAGTCCAGGGATGATGCAATCCCCACCACATTCTCGACAACTGAAGTTATCGGATTGATTACGGGATAATCAGTCCCTATCACTTTTAGGACTAAGTCCAAAGATGATGCAATCCTACCACATTCACAGGGACTAAAATCTCTGGATACATTTTGAACCGAGGTTCAAGGATGATGCAATCCCACCACATTCATGGGGGTCGAGACCTCCGGATACATTTTGAACCGAGGTTCAAGGATGATGCAATCCCACCACATTCATGGGGGCCGAGACCTCTGGATACATTTTGAACCGAGGTTCAGGGATGATGCAATCCCACCACTTTCATGGGGGCTGAGACCTCTGGATACATTTTGAATCGAAATTCAAGGATGATGCAATCCCACGACTTTCACGGGGGCCAAGACCTCCGGATACATTTTGAACCGAGATTCAGGGATGATGCAATCCCACCACATTCACGGGGGTCGAGACCTCCGGATACATTTTGAACCAAAGTTCAGGGATGATGCAATCCCACCACATTCATGGGGGTTGAGACCTTCGGATACATTTTGAACCGAAGTTCAGGGATGATGCAATCCCACTACATTCTCGAGGACCGAAGTCACTGGATCTATTCTGGATAGATGTCCCAGGATGATACAATCCCTCTTCATTCTCGAGGATCGAAGTCACCGAATCACTTCTGGACAGATGTCCCGGGATGATACAATCCCTCTTCATTCTCGAGGACCGAGGCCACCGGATCACTTTAGGGCAGGTGCCCAGGAATGATACAATCCCACTACAACATCACTACTCCCCCTTTCGAGGAAGGTCCTTCCGAACCACACCAAGCTTGTCTCGAAAGTGTTCGAACTTTACTCGAGACAAAGGCTTCGTCAGCACATCAGCAACTTGTTCATCAGTACTCACATACTGGAGCTTTATGGCTCCCTTCTGCGTCATATCTCGAATGTAGAAATACATGATTTCTATGTGCTTCGATCTATCGTGGAATACTAGGTTCTCTGTCATCTTTATACAACTTTGATTGTCACATAGAATCACGGTAGTGTCCAACTCTAGGTTGAATAATCCTGACATCAACTTTCGAAGCCATAGCCGAGCAAGCTGCTATATATTCTACTTCGGCTGTGCTTAGAGCAACATTAGACTGCTTTCTCCTAAACCATGAAATCATAGTAGATCCCAGACTATAACATCCACTTGATGTGATTTTTCTATCTGAGATGCTTCCAACCCAATCTGCATATGTATAGCCATACAATCTATACTCATGGCTACCATCATAGTATAGACCAAAGTCGATAGTCCCTTTCAGATATCTCATCACATGTTTTGCAACTACTAGGTGAACTCATCTTGGTTGAACAAGATACTAACTCAAGGTGTTCACAACAAAACAAATGTCTGGTCTGGTATTTGTTAAGTACATCAATGACCCAATGATCTGTCTGTATTGAGTCACATCCACTAACTCTAATGAGTCATCAGCTAACAGCTTCAGGTTGGAGTCCATGGGTGTGGCCATGGCTTTGCATTCCAACATATTGAATCTTTTCAATATCTCTACCGCATACTTTACTTGGTTGAGAAAGACTCATTCTAAACTTTGCCATACTTCTAGACCTAGGAAATAATGCATTAACTCAAGGTCTTTCATCTCAAATTCTTCTGCTAGTTTCTTCTTGCTTTCCATAATATGTTTCTCATTCCCTGTCAAGAATAAGTTATCCACATATAGTAGCAGGATGACAGGTTCATCTTCTACAATCTTGAGATAAAGGTTAGGATCAGCGTTACTCTTGGTAAAGCCCATGCTCGACAGGAAACCATTTATCCTTTCATACCAAGCTCGAGGAGCTTGTTTAAGGCCATATAAGGCCTTCTTCAACTTGCATATGTGAGTATGTCTATCTTCAACTTCAAATCCTTGTGGTTGTTCTATGTATACTTCTTCTTCGATCACACCATTCAGAAAAGTTGTTTTCACATCCATCTAGTGTAAGTCCCACTTCATCATGGATGCAAGTGCCATGATAACTCTAATCGAAGTATATCGTGCTACTAGGGAAAATTTCTCTTCATAATCGATTCCCTCTTTCTGAGAGAACCCTTTGGCCACAAATCTTGGAGAAGTTTAGCTAAACTTTCATTTCCAGTACATGATGCCCACCATAAGGAATGGTTTATTGAAGGATTCCCTTGTTACAACAGGTGGTGGACTCACTTAGAAGTGAATTGGAGCAGGCTATGAAGATTGAAGCCATGACTAACTACCCAAATTCCACTATTGTAGGTAATTCTTCAACCTGTGGGGAATAAGCGCAAGTGCACAATAGGCTCACTGAACTATAGTGAGAGATTCCAAGAATTGACTATACTAAATCCAATTTGACTGCAAATCTAGTGTATGGGATGTATGACAGAGGGCCATCATGTATCGAAATTCCCTAAAATTAGGGGAGGATCGATTCCATCGAGAGGACCATTTGACGGTGGACCGAGTGCAACTATTGTGAAAGTTTCTGCAACAAACCCTTTTCGATCAATAGGTTAACCAACGTATCCAGAACCAAGATGTTATCCAAATGATTACTACGAGATCTATAAAGCATATGGACACCCTCCACAACTTTTCCAATTTTTACAGAAGTATTCCAGTGTCAAATACGATGTATTTTGAATTTTGTGGATCTGCTATATACAATACTGAGAAATGTAGAGCATTGGATGCATTAATATAAATATTTGACCACTCTATATATCGAGTACCATACCAAACCCCGGAAAGAGGGGGCGACAAAGGACACAGAAGAGGTTGTGGAGTTTGATGAGGAGGACACATAGGCCCAAATCAATATTACAATTGCAACGAGTTGGACACCTCGCTTGATATTTCCCTCTACCTAAGAGACCCTGGTGCACATATTGTCATACAAACACCCACATTGTTGAAGAGTTCCCGGAGCTTATTACAAAACAGTAAGATTGTGCAAGAAGGCCAACTAATTTCATTAACTTTAAATGTCAAGAAAACCATAGTGTAGTAGGCTTCACTGTTACCTATGGAATAGTAGGAACTGGAGCAAACCAATGTAGACCGAACTCACCAGTAATAAGAAAATCATCTCCAAGAAAAATTAATTATGTTCCATTTCAATAGAAAGAAATTTATTTTGATTCTACCAATATTTTCATGAATATAGTGACCCCACCATCTAGGGACGATGAAAGACCTTCACATTAGTACAAAATGGATGATATGATAGAACCTAATGAAGGAAGGACATATAATGACAATGTAAAGGATCTTGTTTCTATGTGGTTTTCTCTACTAAAATATACATTAGAAGATGATAATTCCACCTATAATTTGTGTATAACACTTTGTGGAATACACAAGGTTGTGGAAGTTGAAGAGATATGTGCCATGTTACTTGAGAGAAACATTCTGCTGGTGCAGAAGAAAAGAAGGAAAATGACTAGTTGAGAATTATGATTATATGTATAAGTACATGGCTATGATATTAAGAATGTGATGTTAAATTTGAGGTATGATGTGAACATACTCCCAAAGAAGTCTTCGGAAGCAATGGGTTGTCCACATCTTTTCTACTCTCCCATTTAGATGAGAATGGTGAATTAGTATTGTATCTTCCCGATTGACATATTGGATAATGTCAAAATTTAGTTAGGAGGTGTTAAAACCATCATAAACTTCAAAGTAATAGAGATTATGGGTGGAAGGGGCTTATGAAAACTATAAAGTTATCAATCTAAAAAAGAGGACGATGAACTTTGGAGCTAATGGTATGAAGGTGACACAACCTTTAGACCCACACCAAGAACCTCGATACACTAAACCAATACAAGAGAATATTGAAAGAGATGTTCTATATAATATATACTCCTTGACAATAGGAAAAAGGGTAGACTATGTAAACTCAACAACAGAAGGATAAGTTGGAGAAGCATCCATTAATTCGATAGTGATTCTGAAGAAGCTTGGGATAGTTGGTAGAACATACATCATGACCTCTCTTCCAGACAGTGTGCAATGATTAAATCATTTCAATGGATTGGGGTTGAAGTGAAGGATCCACCACTATATGATGACACTAATTGCTAATACAGGTTTTTACAGAAGATGGATTCCTTAGTTCCGCAAGAATATCACATGAACGTTCTAGAAACAACGCTTAGAGGGACTCCCTCAAGATGGTGGGAGACAGATAAGAATGATCTTCCTGATTGGGACACAACCCAATTAATATTGATGATCAAGTTCAAGGAATCCATGCACACCAATAAAGTAACATACATTTATATGGGGGAGACCAATCCCCATACCCACATTGGCCTATATGAATATCAATGGAAAACAAATGGATTACAACGATAATTTTGGGTTCATTAATTTGTTCATGAGCTCGGACCTATCCCTAAGGATTGGTACTTACATGAGGAAACAAGATGAGAAACCAAGTGTTGGAAGAATATGCACACAAAGTTTTGTTAGGATTTTTCTTTTTTTGTAACCAATGATTTGGTGACAAAAGCACTAACAACAATTAGAGTATAATTATCCACATATTAGTTGAGGAATTTGGACACTCACAAAGGCATCCCCCTACATCTAATTGTAGCTCTGATACCAATTGTTGGGTCTTAATATAAATTATAACAGGTTTGCAATTTGATTCATATAGTTAAACACATTCACATAAGACAATGACACACAACAATATCAACACATAACATAGAAATTACCCTGGAAACTCAATATTGAGAAAACCAACAAGCCAGTGAGATCTCGGCTCATCTATTAGTCAAACACTCAAAACAGATGTTTACAACCGTGACTTGTTTGACCACAAATCACACTTCATTACATGATCATTTTACACATTATACCCCTTGCAGTATATGCTTACAATCTATCTCACATAATTCATAGCCATTACATCTTATTTATAGATGCAATCCAACCAACTGTTCATTAATGAAAATGCATAACTTCCTAATCATTTCTAGTTATTCTATTATAATCAACTTGATTGGGTCAACTTCGGTCAATTTCTTGTTTGATTCTTTTGGTTGTTCTATTGACTTCTGGTCAACTAAGTCGTTTGTCATCGACCAAACACCTTCTTCTAGTCAATCAGCCGACCAAAATTCCACCTTCTATCACCTTTAATTACATATGACTTAAACCAATTGAATTAAACTAGTTGACCATCAACTTTGCTATTCGGTCCACATGCAAAGAATATAACATTCCCAACAAAAAAAACATACTCGCGAAAAAATTAGAACCCATGCAAGTCAAATTTCACAAATATATATGTTTTCAATATAAACACACACACACTGTGTGTGTGTGTGTGTGTGTGTGTGTATTTCAATGTGGCTCTGGAGAATCGGTTGCTTGCTACATCCACGAAAACCAAGACCACAAAATCAGGAGAACATGGGGAAGCCGAATATTTCTACAGGGTAAAATGCCGGCCTTGATTACAGGGCCTAACCTGGTGGGGGAATCGAGTGAGTCCCTAATATAATTTGTACATAACCACTAAGAGATTTGACCTTGAGACCTCCTACATGCAAGAAATAGCTCTCAACCACTTGATCTAACCCATTGGGCTACACACACACATACATATAAGTATAGTTAAAGAATTTTATTTTTTTAAGGGTCATCCATGCTTACCTACGTACATGAACCATCCTTGGGTTAAATTCATGGCTTGTATTTTGTTTGCACTAGTTAACTACATTGACTAAATATACAAGTTCCGAAGAAAAATTATTCAATTGATACCTCCTAATTGCATGTTTTACATAGGCCCCGACACTATCCTGCTCTCCTTTTCCATGAGATGTCTCAAATAAAATAAATGTGTGATGAATCTTCATTTTCTTATCAAGGTGACATGACCATAAGAATTATCTTGTTGATTTAAACTAACTAGTTCAACCATTTGACCATGTTCATAGTTCTTTACAAGTGGCCCCTCATCTTAATAGTCTTTATAAAGTAGATCAAAACAATGTTGAACAAAACATGTATCATGTGTGTGATCATCACTGATGTAGAAATTATACTGATTATCTGCATTACTATCAAAACCATCAATATTGAGCTCTACGTGTCTGTACAAAATATGCAGAAGTATAGAGACCTGGTTTGAATAATAATATTTTCTTTTTATCTCCCTCTATGTAGTGAAAGTGTAATTCTTAGCAAACTCAATCAATGATAATATTATACCTTCCAAGAATATGTCACATGATTGTTTGAACTATAGGTCATATCGTTGTGTTGTATGAGAGTGCTTGATATATCTATAGATTCGATCGCTAAACTTATCCATGAAAGATGTCACTAGAATATCTTCTTCAAGTAAATCAATATTTTTTGATGTTGTAGTTGAATCTATGATTGGAGTGTACTTAACATATTCATATCTCTTCCACTTCATAGTGAGATTTTAAAATCAGGGATCATTAGGATTAATGGGATACTTATCATTAAAGAGTGCCAAATCATAACATTCTTTTCATTTTCTACCAACAACGCATTCTTTCTTATAAAATAACTGATAATCATCTCATGCACATATTAGATAAGAATTCACGAACACTAGAAGGAGGAGGGTCATTTGACCAATATTGTATGCCAAAATCTAGAAATGTCTTATAATATAATTGGAATTCTACATGGTACCGACAATGACATGTGTCATGAACATAATCGGGCATGACATACAAAGGTTTAAGATTCAAAAATGTGTTAAAGGTGATCTTCACATCAATATTCCTCTCCATAAACATGTGTAACAATTCCACTTGAGTGACCTATGTTATATATATGCCATGAGTTTCATAAACCCCTTAGATATAAAACAACGCACATTGTCCTTTTCATTTGGTGACATGCGAGAATTCAAATGCCAAAAATATTACACCCTATCCCTCACATTATCTATAAGTCTATATGGATAGGGATGCTACAAATAATATCTCAGCATGCAAGTTCATCATCCTCACCTAATTGAATCCTATATTTTTTATGATTCTATAGTATTTTCCTCAAGGTTCTTAACACTTCTATTGTGCTTGACATCAAACAGTTTAATGCAGTTCCTTGCAAGTGAGGAAAGGGCCAAGGTCACACTTTTATATAATGCCTCAATTGCACCATCTTATTTGTCATTTTTAATTCTCAATAATTGAACTGTGTTTCTTAGAGTTTTATGCTTTAATAATTTAAGAAACATTTGAGCTTGTGCTATGATAGATTTTGCTTCAAAATTATCTTTGTCCATCAAATTTACTTTATCTCGAACTTTGTGATCGTGCATCACTACTCTAAATTATTTGATTTTAGTTGGATCTATGTTCTCCATAAAACTATTTCCAAAGACGATGTGTTGCAACTGTTGATTGAGATTTGTGAATTGCTAGGTGTGATAGGATATTCTTGTGGGATAGATGTTTTCCCTACATAAAAATGTATAAATTTGTAATTTGAAGTTGAGCATATTTATAAAGAATTTTAAATACATGAACTTTCAAATCAAATATAGAAACTAAAAAAATGAAAATTTAAGAAATTATTGACTCACCAACGATGTCAATATCAACATTGTCTTCTTCATTCATGTCATGTTGATATCAACATTGTCAGGTTTTTCATTCATGTCATTAACGAGTTCCTAAAATTTGTCATTTCGTCATCATCGTCATGTGCCTCCACATCTATTTCATCCACTGTATTTTCTCAATGTTATCATGTTTTTTTGCATTCCTTCCTTTGAATCAACCCTCTTGCGATCATACTTTTGTTTGCAGTTCTTTTGCTTTCCCATGTTCAAAGAATCATAAACCTAAAATGCAATGCCAAAATAACACAATTGAGAACCCTAATAACGCAAGTGATAAGACAAATTGCAATATGCTAGAGTCTAGTTTGCATCAATGATGTGGAAAAGTGCAATATCTCAAATACAAATTGCAATATGCTAGATCAAAACTTGCACAAATGATGAGACAAATTGTAATATCCCAAAACCAAATGCAACATGATAGAGACAAAATTCCACAAGTGATTGTAAATACTCAAAAAGAAATATCATACCCTTTATCTTCTCATTTTTTGGACTTTTGTATCTCCTCTTTTTCCAGATTTAAGTCGAATGTGAGTGATCTACAAAAGTTTTGACTAAGAATTATATGAAACTCTCGGGTGAAATATGTTTGGGTTGTCTTGTTATACTCTAAAATGGCACACTTGGTATAATCCCTTAGTGTCATACTTTGTCATAATGGAAGTGTGGTTATTATGCTCCCTAGAGATGTCAAAAGGGGTAATTAAATCCTTGGTTCACTCCTTAGCTATGTTTGGAGTCAAATCCATGATTTGGAGGTCGAAACCCAATCCTTTTTCCATGATTTAGGTCCCCCTTTGATGATCATCGCCCCCCTTTCCTTATGTAGGGAGAGATCATCTTAGATGTCCAGTTATGGGGGAGGTATGATCTCCCATGTCATCTCTTTGTAGCCTCCTTTATGAGAGTGATGACATCGGTTCCACTAACTTTCCTTGGTCTGGACACCATGTTTGGAAGAAACCCACCAATGGGTATCATTTCAAGCACAGTTTATTTCTGGTTCCAAGCTCATTAAAAAAGTAAACTTTGAGCATAGTTCCATTTTTAATTTCAGTCTCATTAAAAATGATGTAGACACCTCGAGAATATTTTCATTCTTTGTTTTAATCTCATTTTTAAAAATGAAACATACATCTGATCATTTCCTTAATGGTTGCGCTTGCTTATTGTTTCTTATGCATTGTTGCTTATTACCACCTCCCTGGTATTTGTCGTTTCGCTTGCTTTGTGTCATCGCAATTATTCTTGACAATACATGTTCACATTACACTGCTACCATTTTGTAGTTACTAATGTAGGAGCATCCTGCTCTTCATTCAATATCCAAGTTAAATGTTGGATCAGGCTTAGAAGGGGTCTTAAATTCTGAATTGATGGTCTTTGAACCATCACATTGTAAATAAACCTATGTTTTATTTGATTCTAGATAGATGGTGAGTCACTAACAAGATAAGTGAGTCATTGGGTCAATTTATGAGTCATTGTAACAAATCCCCACCAAATCCCTCATCTAATAGTAGTGAGTCATAGGATAGGTTAGAGGATTTGCTGTAATTAGGATTAGTTAGCAGAAGATTAGGGATTATTGAGTAGATTATGGATCTGAACTAGAATGGTTCGTGAATCTTGTTGTGTGTGTATATATATATATATATATGTAAGTATGTGAGGCATAGAGAGGAGAAGAGACAAAGATAGACAGATAGGAGAAGGATAAGTAGCTAGAACATAGTAAATCTGGCTCAAGCAAGGGAAATTAAAGATGTATCAGGCATAAGGAGATCAGAATGCAGGTTCTGAAAAAATTTGTATGCACAGTTTTAGCATGTGAATAAAAAATCCTATTTCAGCATAATATCTGTGTGTGTAAATTCAATTCTGTTTGAGAGTGTGACTTCATGAATTGAACATTTGGTTAAATATCATGCTAATGAATGATAATCTTGCGTGTGAATTTATGGTTCCTGAAAGTGAGTAAAAATGAGATCGACTGATCGATTCTCTAATCAATTGAAGGAATAATTTGATTACTAAGACTTCGTGAATGGATTTTATCTCGAGTTAACCTTGTTGCAGGTTCGGGAGCTGCAGATCGACTAGTGCAAGGATCGATAATAATTAAGGTTTAAGTTTGCATAGGTTGAATGGTCGAGATCATCATAGGAACAGATCTACGGCTGAGGAAGAAATCTGCAAGGTTAAGTGAAGTTTCATTGGAGATAACAGATCAACGGACGAGACCAAAGGTGCAAGAGATATAACACTCCGGAAGAATCCCGCAAGAGAAAGGTGTAGGAAAGATAAAGGATTTGCAAAGTAAAATGAAATTCTGCACTTGATCAGAGATCAACGGCCAGAAAACATTCTGCAAAATATCTAACGGTTGAGGACAGATCCGCATCAGAATACGGATCCACGATCAAGATCCACCCCACGGTAAATCAACTATTGTAAAGAGTTACAGAAAAGGAATTGCGGAAGTTCAACTTTTGGAAAAGTTGGATCGACAATCTGCAATCCGATTGCGGAAAGGAGTGTTGGGGTCTCATAATTGCGGAAGTCAAATTTGGAATTTGGGAATTTTCGCAATCCGCAATCGCGGAAACAGAGTTGAGGAAAGGAGCTTGCGAAAACCTGTCTTGCGGAATTGAACTTGCTGCGCAATAGAGTTGCATGTGAAGAAATATTTGGACAAGAAGCCAAATTTAGAGTTTTCTAAATGTAGAGCAAGCTAAATCCTGGGGAAAGCAAATGGGATAATGGTTGTTTCGGGTTCCCGTCTGCATCAGTTTGGTATCAGAGCACAGCTAGCTCTTGGAATGAGGTAATGATCTTTTTTTTTCTGTTGTGTTTATAATTAACTGTGGGAAAAGACTTGCAGACAAAGAGTGTGTGGTTTAAATTGATATTAGCCACAGGAGAGTACAGAAGAAATACTTGGAAGGATTTAACATGTTATAATAGACTAAAGGAAGTGGAGTTGTACATAGGACACTTATGTTCCTAATGAAGAAGAGTTTACGAACTCTTAGAGGAAAGAGGAAGCAGTGGCAGAACCCATAAATCCAACATAGGTTGGAAAATAGAGGACTAGTGCATCTTGTCAAAAGAGAAGTGGACCTACAGAAGCCAAAAAAAGAGAAAAGAAGATGCTCAAAAGGTTCTATAGGAGAAGAACCAGAGATACCAGAGGGACAAGGTCAAAGAGAGATAGTTTGTTGAGGTATTAATAGACAAGTGTGGACACTTTTTGAGGGAGGCTTAGGAAAGCAGTCCACAAGTGGACAGGATGAAGTTCACAAAAGAGAGGGAGATAGAAACAATTACTATTGAAGGTCATTACATGGGTTTAGAGGAAAGCCACAAAAAAAGAAAGAAGAAAGAAATTCAAGAAGAATGTAACGGGGAGTTGCTAGAGTTAACAAGAGACATTTGGTGCTTCGAGAAGCGTATACAATTAGTTGGAGAAGAAAACCAGAGGTATGGTTGGGTCATGAAAAGGAATTTAAGATGGCATTCACTACAGGTGAAGCGACAACAAAACATGTTTGTTGAATTGAAGAAAGAACTCAGAGAAGTTGAATCTAAGATGGAGGTTTCATATTGTGAACCTGAACAGGGTCGTTTGCTTGGAGAGGATAATGAAGAAGAAAAAAAGAGACCAATTGAGAGTCTCATAAATTCCGTAAAGAGTACAGATAAAATTATGGAGGAGATGGCTGTGAGGCTGAATGAGACCAAAAGTTCTTATGTTTTTAAGACTGATAATTTGTTTGTGATTACAGGTTTTGTTGCAAATGATAGGAAGTATTTTGAAACTATCTTAAAATTTGATGAATAAAGTCTCTCAAATGAGGAAAGGTATGAAGTATTGCAGCAAAAGTAGCTCATTGATGAGTTTCTTGATGGAGGAACACAGTCAATTGAAGATGATCTGAAGATGAAGGAAGAAAAATAAATGTGCAAAGACATTTCTATAGGGAAGAATTAGAATTGCATTCTGATGAAGGAAAAAGGTAACCATCACCTTGTACTATCATGAAGTCTAAAGAAAAAGAATATGTGTTTTCCAAAAGAAGGATATCAGAATATAATTTTGTTATAGTAAAATATTATATGGTATCCTATGAAGAGTGTATGTAGCCTGTATATCAAACTATTGAAGAAATAGGTGATGGTGAAAGTTTTATGTTGTGCTCAAACCAATACAAAAAAAGAATGCCAGAAAAGATATCAACAGGGACTTCAGAGTCTCATGTTTTTAAATCTAATGGTTTGTGTATGATTGAAGGTATTGAAGAACACTTAGATGATGTGTTTATGCAAGTTGATAAGGAAATGAATCATTAGATGGATTCTTTGGAAAAGAAAAGAAAGATCATAATTGGTCCATTAACAGAGGAATATGTTCACTATTTTGAACCAGAACATGGAATCCTCTTGGGAATAGATGGTGTAGAAGAGGGACTAGCTGAAAGCCTCATGAACTCTTGGGAAATTTCATATCAGCAAGAGAATATGCTGATAAGAAATTCAATGAGAGATAAAAATTTCAATATTTTTGAAATTAATGAATTGTGTATATCTACAGGAATAACATGTGATGAACCTTGTGAGGTTTTCCAAGAGGAAAAAGAAGAAGACGGAGAGTATGCATGTATTCTTAACATGGACCAAAGCCAGAAGTTTGTTCTGGGATTGAAGGACGAGCTGACATGGTCTCATGGAGATAAACAAAAGAGAACACTTGCATATTTGGATAGATGTGTTACTGATAGAGAGGGGAAGAAATTTTTCATGACACAGGAAGAGACTATATTGTCTCAAAATGGTGATCAGTACCTAGGAGAACTTGATGGTGTAGAGTTGGCTACTGAAGATAAAGAGAAACTTTCTAATCTCAGAGAGTATGATGAAGAATTAAAAATGCTAGAAGATTGGTTATTCAATCCAAGGATTGAAAAAGATGACTGCTTAATGTATGCAAGCATAGAAATTTTTAGTGACAACATTGGAGAGGAGAATATGGGAAGTCAAGGCATTGAATTGTCTTATAATGATATGATTTTGTTACAGTAGTCAAGGGAAATGGCAGACCAACATAATTTTGTGGAGCATCTTGGAATACCTTATAGTTGGGTTATGATTGTAGATTAAAGGAGAGATCCTGAAGACATGAGGATGCGCAAGTATTAGAAATTGAATGCCATTTAGATATTCAAGAAAGTAGTTCTAATAATGTTTGCAGCAAAAGAATGGATAATGAAGATACAAACTGGAAAGAAAAAAAAAGGAAACAGACAAGTATTGCTCAGGAATTTACAGTATCATTCACAATAATAAAATACGATGTTACAATAGTTTACATATGAAAATAATTCGAATGCATGATATGAAATTCAAAACTATCCACCGGATCTAACTATAGCTAACTGACCATCTAACTCATGGTGTCTCAATCAATGTCGAAGTCCAACAGATCAACTACCAGATGTCTAACAACTCAAACAACCAATGACAACTAGTTAACTCAATGCAACTGAGTGTGGTAAGTGGGAAAAGGCGCCTACTCGACATGTAGCCATGCATTATCCATGCAAAGATTGCACTAGCTAACTAATTGTGAACTAACTGAAAGTAATTGGGGGATAAATAAGACTAACTAGTACTAAATCCAACTAACTGAAGTAGATTGGTGGCGGGACTCCCAGTGGCTCCTAAAATGTAGGGATTGGTATAGGAGGTGCCCAAACTGAAGCATGCACATGCAATAAGTGGAAGTTAACCTCTAGCAGTGCTCCCCACACTCCAGTGACTGGTACATGTGGCCCCATTAGGCCAAGTGAACCCAATGGTACTAGTGGACCCAATTAATTAATTAAGTTTCCTAAGTTAGGCTAAATAGAGAAGGCATGAAGAAAGAATGAATATTTACATCAGCAGAAAAAATAGACAAAACAGTGGCAGAGGACAGAGGACATAAAAAGATTGCAAAAGCAAAGCTAGTGGAGCATTACAACAGAAAATTCGGAAACCAAGAGAACTGAAGATGTCAAAGACAGAACAATATGATGAGATGGATGATCAATTACAGAACAATGTTTGGGATCCAGGAATACTGAAGATAGAAGGTTATGATTATGAGGTCATATTTCTTTCTTCTTGGGGAGTCTGATGCAGGAGCATCTTTCTCTCCATTCAAATTCCAAGTTAAATGTTAGATCAGGCTTAGAAGGGGTCTTAAATTCTGAATTGATGGTATTTGAACCATCACATTGTAAATAAAACTATGTTTTATTTGATTCTAAATGGATGGTGAGTCACTAAGAGGATGATTGAGTCATTATTTCAATTGATGAGTCATTGTAACAAAGCCCTCATCTAATAGTAGTGAGTCATAGGATAGGTTAGAGGATTTGTTGTAATTAGTATTAGTTAGCAGAAGATTAGAGATTATTGAGTGGATTATGGATTTGAACCAGAATGGTTCATGAATTGTGTTCTCTCTGTGTGTATGTGTGTGTGTAATAATGCGAGGCATAGAGAGGAGAAGAGATAGAAATAGACAGATAGGAGAAGGAGAAGTAACCAAATTAGAGTAAATCTAGCTCAAGCAAGGCCAATTAAAGATGTATCAGGCCTAAGGAGATCAAAACACAGGTTCTTAAACAAATTTGTATGTACAGTTTAGCATGTGAATGAAAAATCCTATTTCGGCATAATCATTGTGTGTAAATTCAATTATGTATGAGAGTGTGACTTCATGAATTGAATGTTTGGTTAAATCCTGTGTTAATGAATGATAAGCTTGGGTGTGAATTCAGGGTTCCTAAAAGTGAGTAAATAGAGATCGATTGATCGATTCTCTGATCAATTGAAGGAAGAATTTTATTATTAAGACTTCGTGAATGGATTTTATCTCAAGTTAACCTTGTTGTAGGTTCAGGATCTGCAGATCGATCAGTGCAAGGATCGATAATAATTAAGGTTTAAGTTTGCATGGGTTGAATGGTCGAGATCGTCATAGGAACAAATCTATGGTTGAGGAATAAATACGCAAGGTTAAGTGAAGTTTCATTAGAGATTGCAGATCAACGGATGAGATAAAAGGCGCAAGAGATCCAACACTCCAGAAGAATCCCGCAAGAGAAAGGTGTAAGAAAGATAAAGGATCCGCAAAGTAAAATGAAATTCCACACTTGATCAAAGATCAATGGCAAGAAAACATTCTACAAAAGATATGATGGTTGAGGAAAGATCCGCGTCAGAATATGGATCGGCGGTCAAGATCCACCCCATAGTAAATCAACGGTTGGAAAGAGTTGCGGAAAAGGAATTGCGGGAGGGAAATTGCGGAAGTTTAACTTTTGGGAAAGTTGGATCCACAATCCAAAATCCGCAATCCGATTGCGGAAAGGAGTGTTGCAGTCACATAATTACGGAATTCAAATTTGGAATTTGGGAATTTCCGCAATCCGCAATTGCGGAAAGAGAGTTGCGGAAAGGAGCTTGTGGAAACCTATCTTGCAGAATTGAACCTGTTGTGCAATAGAGTTGCGAGAGGAGAAATATTTGGACAAGAAGCCAAATTTAGAGTTTGCTAAATGTAGAGAAATCTAAATCCTGGGGAAAGCAGATGGGATAATGGTTCTTTGGGGTTCTCGTCTGCATCAAATACCCTCTGGATAAACACACTGCTATGAGTGCTCCCGCTCACATGCCTATTTGCAGTTATTGCTTAGGATTAGCTCCACACATTGGAACTTAGTTGCATGCCAATTGTTTTCTCTAGACGAGCTTAGTCTTTGTTCCTTCTTGTGCTCGTAAATACATGAGAATAATTTACCGAGTATGCTTTTATCACTTTTTGGGTTCATATAAACCATAAGAAAAAAACTCTATGAAGTCTCCTTTAAGCTCTTTTCCAACTCCCTAAATATCAAAATATTTTTGAGCGATCTTGTTTTATTTCACACTTGTAAAAATATTTGAAAGGACGTCTATTTGGTGTAATTTTACCCCTTTTCATGTTGATGTATTTTTATTGATGTCAAATACATGTAATGAAATGATAAATGTCGAATTGATGCTCTTGAATGTTTCTATATGCTTATGTATGTATGTCTTTATAATTGCAAATGCATATAGGCAAGTTTCATATTGGTCGCATTTGCGCATATATTCATGCACATAAAAGTATAATTGTAATTAATAAAGATGTGCAAATACAAATTATGAGACTTGTAAATTGTGTATAGTAGTCCCACAAAGAATTCAACAAAATATTTTTTTAGTGATAGATGTGTGTGAAATTCCCACAAGAATATTGGCATATGTGCATCTTAAACTACAAAGATTAATTGCAAATGTGGCACGTCGATGCAAACAATAACTTGTAAAAGATGCATATTCAGTGGGATGATATCTG
The DNA here is from genome assembly GCA_001517045.1 of Pseudotsuga menziesii. Lineage (NCBI taxonomy): Eukaryota > Viridiplantae > Streptophyta > Pinopsida > Pinales > Pinaceae > Pseudotsuga > Pseudotsuga menziesii. The sequence goes on from LPNX010276555.1 coordinate 192,927, forward strand.
AAGTAAACGAACTTCACCAAGTGGACACATCTCTTGATTTAAAAATATTATAAATAAGGAAGAGATGGATATGGTGAAGTAAGCTTATGAAAGATGAAGATTTAACTGTTTGACAAGCTTCGGAGTTTTTTTTTTTTGGGTATCAATGGTTCATTAATCGCAGATAAATATATATTTGTAGCATAATTGCGGTGCGAGATGAGTAGAACTGGATGATTGGATACCCATAGTTCATATGTGTGAATGATTCTGCTCAGTAAGACGTAGTTCGTAGAAAAGAAAGTATAACTGAGCTGGGAGTCTTCTATAAATGCAGAACACAAATCAATTGAGAAGAAATAGATCGTAGTTATCTTCGCACATCATATCTTGAAGAACGCTCTGACGCATATGTCACACATATGTAGACACACTGACACATATCTCATTTTTTGGGAAACTATCTGGCACAAATACAAATAACTAGATCAAAGGAATGTGGCAGTTGCATAAATTGAAAAGGAAGACACATATCATATTTTTTTTATGATATTTTGGAAACTATCTAACACATATACACAAATGCAGATCATAAGTATTTAGCAGTTGCGAAACTTGAAGGAAGGATATTTCTCTACTTTCCATACAGTCATATTTCATATCAGGGAGGTAGGATGGGGCAAGGAATAAGAGGCTAAAACCTCCTTCCACTGAGTGTTGGAGAACAATCAGGGTGCAAAAACATTCTTTCTATGGGTGCAGATAAATCTCAGGGGGTCATAACCTCCTTCTAATGGGTGCTAGTAAACAGAAGGAAGTTATAAATTCCACATTTGGAGAGTACGGTTCTTCTGCAGATTGAAGCTTGAAGACTCAAGTTGCAGTTTATGCAACCAGAGTGGTATTTGTTCATGTTAGTTCATGGAGGTCATGAGTTGGAGCTTACACAGATAGAAGTTATTGCAGGTTGTTGCTAGTAGACCACAAGTTGTACTTGAGATCAAGTGAACATATGAAATGAGTGGGTGCTCATTTTCGGATGTTGTAATCTCCCTTGATGTAACTATTCATATTCATAATATTTATAGATATACATTTGCTCTATTACTGATTCACCCCCCTCTCAGTAATAACTTAATGCCAACATTTTAGACCGCATGGACTAATTACAAAAAAAATACTCTAGTAAACCTTGACTATAAGATTGCTCCCTTGTATTGTTTTATGCGTTTTTCGGGCGTAGGAGACTAAATTTACAAAAAAGAACATCCCTACAGTCTTCTTTGAGTTCTTTTCAGACTCTCTAAACATGAAAATACCACCAAGTTTATATTCTTTGGACTCATGAAACCATACTTTAAATAATCCATAAGAGATCGAACCCCTCCTTCTTCAGGTTTGTTAAAAATATGATGAGGGAATCATCTAATATGAGTTATATTGAGCATCTATTATCCTACTCAAGCTCATGAAAAAACAAAGAGGTATTTTCCAATCATGGTAGGGTAAAATTAGGGAAAATGGGTCAGTCATTTGGAAAGCATTCTGGCAGTTGTTTGTTGTCACCCTTGAACATGACACTTGTTTGAATCTTACTCCTTACAGTTGGGTAATATGCTTGTATCTGAGTTGTATTAATCTCATGAATCATTTTATCCTTAGGGTCATCTAAAGGGTGCCTTTGTCATTGTTGCACCATGTTTTGGTCCATATATTGTTGAGTCAATATTTTCAATTCACTTGTCATGCTGCCTAGTGTTCAAGGGAAGTATTTTCCCAATTCATCCTTTATACAGTATGATTGATCTTGATCCTCGCATTAGTATTTGATATATCATATATCATCACTTTTCTATTAGTTTCATGTCAATGATGTGAGATAAATCGTGGCCCTCCTCTGACAAGTATGTTCCTGTCGACTTCAACACATTATCTAGGAATTAGAATTAGAAAACGGTCAGTATCTTGGAACCTACATGCCTCAATGGCATGTTTCCTTGATTTTGACATTAGGTTTACACAATTATCCTCTGATTGGAAGATTCCACGAGTGTTTGACTTCATATCATTTATTCACATTCGTTGGAATGTACTAGGATACCTTGAGAGTCAATGTCATCATTGATGATTTCCCTTGCACTTGTTAACGGTTGATAGTATTGACTGGTAATCAAGTGGTTTATACCATGTTCGACCTCAACAAATCCATTCACATGGTTTTCTTGTATTGTTTTAGGATCAGGCTGAAGCCCTTAGGTACTCTTTGAGTGCTTTTCCTTTGTTATACCCAGGTTTTGATGGATATTTTTTTAGTAGGTTCTAGTATGGACATCATGTTTGTGATATCGTTGATGCACATGTTGTTACATAAATCCACGTTGTATTTGTCTATGGCCATGTTTTTGGATTGATTTTAGATCCACTTTGTATTCTTTTGTGGCTACGATGTGATCATGTCATGGAGGTATGGATTCACATTGTATTTTTGGAGGCCATATCCTTAGTCTGTACTATCATGGATCCATAGTGTATTGGTCAGCAGCCATGTTTTGAGTCACTTTATTATAAGCATGGGCATGCTTACTTCGGGGATGATACATATGTATTGTTTGATCTATGTTTGTAGCTTCCATTTAGCTCTCCTATTCTAGCACCCTTGTACATGTGTTTTGGTAAAGTGTTTCAACCATCATTTTCGTTTTGACCTCACACTTTAGGGTGACATCTGTTATACACCAAATTATCACACTTAAATTTATCCTTAAGTGTCATATTTTTACCACCATGAAAATGTGTTTGTTATGCTCCCTAGAGGTTTTCTATAGGAAAACCTAATGTCTATTATGGTACCTACCCATGTTGGGAAGTGAAATCCATAATTAGAAGGTCAAAATCTCATCATTTAGATCTTATTTTGTTCCTCTTTTTTAGGGTCATCACCCCCTTGCCTTGTGTAGGGAGAGATGAATTCATGTTTCCTATTATAGGGGATATATGACTTCCGATGTCATCTCTCTGTAGCATGTGTTAGGGGAGCGATGTCCTTAGTTCCACTGGTTAGGCTTGGATTTAGGATCTTATATTTTGGATCAGATTGAGTTGGTTGATTCCATGCTTATAATCCTCCTTCATTTTACATTCCAAGAAGTTTAATCTCCTTTGATCAACGATATCCTCCCTTGAGCCAACCTCCTCTTCATAGTTTTTAAGCCTCCAAATCCTATAAATGAAATCCATTCTATGGAAAGAGGAGAGGGGTAGAAAGCTTGAAAGCATCAAACTTATGGTGGAATGATTATGAAGGGGTTGGAAGGAGCCGCTGCAATATCGAGATGATGGATGTAAGTGCTTCCTTATTTTCCAATTAATAGTTAACTTGGCCTATTTCTCCCATACTTGTTTTCTTAATTGGATGTATGTTTACATTGTTGCATTCAATGTAGATATAACTTTTCTTATGCTTAACAATACATTGCAATAGGAAGAAGGTTTTTGTCTTTGTTATTATAGGTCTTCTTAAGCATTTGGATCTTGGACATCAAGCTCAAGGGATGGAGAAGCTAGAACAACCGTTTGGGAAGATGTAGGTTACCTATCCCTTTCTACCCTTTCTTACTCTTGCTTGGTTGTATACATGTAGAATATATCTAGGAGAAATTTTATCACCATTTGTTTTATTTATGTCTTAAGGCATATATTTTTTTGGTTTAGGAGAATTTTCACTTGTCCATAGGAGGGATTTCCAGCACACATATTGAAAAGATTCTTGGATGAAATAGGTTTCAGTCAACTTAAAAATATTCTTGGATCTTGATTTAAACTATCGTTCAAGATTTTAATTAAACTCTTGAATGAGAGATTATAAAAAATTATTCCAAGAATTTTAGTTTAACTACACGTTAGTTCTAACTCTTAGCCGAGAGTCTAATCAAATTCTTGGTCGAGAAAATATATTGATCGAGAGTTTTGCTCAACGAAAACATAGAAATGTTTTGCAATTTCCAGGATCTTGTAACTTCAACAAGGTTGAAACCCTAGAAAATGTCAAAATTATACGTCGGTCCTTAAACCAATATATTCATTTTTTAATCTAGTTTTCATGATATAAGGATTGAGGATTTTCATTAAGGATTGTTATTTTTTAATAATTGTGTTCTAAACTTCATCATTTAAGAATTGTATTTATCTAAAAATCACTTACAATGAAAATTCAATATCGACAAAATGACAACAACAAAAAAATTGAAAAGAGAAACACACGGTACTTCCTCACACTGTCCTCTTAAAAGGGTATTTTTAGTTTTCTTGGTAATGGTTACATCAAAAAAAAATTGGTGAGCACACACATGTATGAATAAAAAACCATTTTTCAGTTAATGTTATTCCGATAAATAATAAAAAATAGTGATCAAGTCTCAAAAATCTCAAAATATAGTCCAGAATCTAGTGTTATATCTGTATATTGTGAGCATATATTTTTTACCCTTAAAATGAGTGGGAATCTCTAAAAAAACTTGATAGACACATAGGTCACTCTTTATCCTTATCTAAAATTTGAAAGTATATGCAATTACTAAACAACAAATTTATCCTACTAGATGCCCATAATTCTTTTAAAAACAAATAGTAGCATGGAACTAAGACAATTCTCTACAAATCTTTTTTTTATTACCAAGTGAAGTTCACAAAAGAAAACATGAGTTTAGATGGGTTGAAGTTGAAAAAACATAAACTTGTGTAGTTTTCTTCATTAAACATAGGCAAAAGTTTAGGAACGACTTGCATTATTAGGAAATAGCCCCTAGAGGAGGCATAATTGATATGTGCATATGGTTTTGGGTAATCTATCGTGGAGGGTTCAAAGATAATCCTTTTTTATTATTTTTAACATTGGGAAAGTATACAAAAATATTTGGTAATCATAAGCTTAAAAAAAACAGGAAAATCATAACTTGAAACTTTGGAAAATTTATAGAAATTAAAGAATTTGCGACACTGGCATATAGTCTCAGGTATCTTCATATTTATATTAGTAATCATTTAATTATCAAGTACAAGTAAAAAATCCTATAATTTAATAAATTTCTCCTCTTCCCAATCCCATGTTAAAGAATATGAAGTATCAAATATTTATCATTAATTAAGTACCAAAATCATTGAAAGATATGCATTAAAAATAGGAATAAAAAAACAAAATAGGCATTTGTAACTAAGGAAAACTTTAGGAAATGAAATATTATATCTAATTATAGTGTTATGGGAAATATTGTGGTTTGATAAAATCATACACGTGGAATTTAGGTGAATATTCCATATAAAACATACAATTTACTTGAGAGGGCTTCAAATTCATTGTGCTAGAAATTTTGTAGTCGACGTTTCATATCAACACTATCCATATTCTTGACATAGGGAAAAAGGAACAATAAAGATCTCATTAGCATGTATATATCTTATGATATATTTATTGTTCCTTATTTCCTCGGTTTTAATGATGGGTCTCGTATCGTTGATATGAAACGTTAAATACAAAATTGATAACACAGTGAATCTAAAATTCGTCTCAAGCAATATTACACATTTTGGAATCCTTCAATAACAAAATACAATTACTAATAATCTTTGTGGTAAATATCATCCATTAATCATATTTTATATTAACAAAGGTGAACTCTTAAGCAAAAATATTGTCAATCGGTGAGTATTTTATTAAAAAAGGCCAAAAAATAGGTAATTATAAGATTAACAATACACATTTGTATTCACCAACTCAATTGTACATTTCAAATCGGATATATCATATCACCATAGATTCTAACTCAAAACCTGTAACAACATATTAATTACATGCTAAAGAAAAAAATAGCATCACCCTAAATTAGAATGCATGCAACAAACTTTTGGTGTGGTTGTTGAGAAACAACAAATCAATGATTTTTCTAACATAACACTCCCCCTTAATGACTAAACCAAATACAATTCCAATTTTATCTCTAAACTTGATAAATTGATCATTACTAAGTGGTTTTGTCATTTTGTCAATAGTTTGCTTTGTTGTGGGACAATAATAAAGATAGTGTCTTCATTATCAAACAAGTGTATGATGTAATGGTGATGAACTTCAGTATGCGTAGTTTTTGCATGAGAGATTAGGTTATTCACCATCTTGATAACACTTTGATTGTCGCATAAAAGTGTGGTCAAATTGAAGATTAAGCAATATCTTTCATGACCACATTGCCTCACAAGTTGTATTGATGGTTTCCTTGTGTTCTAGTTCAGTAGAGGATAAGGAAGTAGTAGGTTCTAGATTACTATTCTATGAAATTACCCCTAAACCAAAATTGAACACATAACCTATCGTTGAATTCCTCGTATCAATTGATTTATCCCAATCAGAATTAGTATGTCTTTATAGCATGAAGTCAACAGATCTTTGATATCAAATGCCAAATTCAAGGGTCCCTTTGGCATAAAGAAGAACTTGCTTTGAAACTTGTCAATATGCATGTTTAGGCTTAGACATCAATCAAGAAAGGAAACTTATAGGCCTTGTCAAGTAGTAGTAAGGTAAATCAAACTACCTACCAATTGTCAATACAATGTCACATTGATCGATGGTGAGTTAGTGTAAGTTGAGAATTTTATCCCAACTTCAATAGGTGTATATGTAGGATGACATTCAATCATTTTGAATTTTTCTAGTATATATATGGCATAATTTACTCATGATACAAATATAGTACGATCATTGTGCCAAAACTCAATAATGAAGAAAGCCTAAATCAATGTTTTCAAAATTAGAACAATTATCAAATTTCACATGTTGAATCATGTTAGCATTGCTTCAATTGATGGAAATATCATTGACATAGACAATTAGGATCAATATGTCATCACCATTATTTTTTACATAAAGAGTGCATTCGAAATAATATTTTGTCTAATCCAAAATATCTGAGATATTGATCAAGTTTAAAATATCAAGATTGAGGAGATTGCTTGAGCCCATACTTGAGGACTTACCAAATTGACAAACCATATGCTTATTTTTAGGAACCCAAAACCCTTGTGGAAGCACCATGTAAACATCCTCATCCATGTCTCCATTCAATGAATCACTTTAACACCCATTTGATATACCTTCCATTCAAAATGAGCAGCAATGGAAATAACTAGCGAAAAGGTTACCATCTTCACATTTGAGGGAAATGTTTCTACATAGTATAACCCTTACTCCCCTACATATCCTTTGGATAAAATAATAGCTTTATATTTATAAAAAGAGCCATATGACTTATATTTGAATTTATAAATCCATTTAGAAAAAATGTATTTCTTCCTTGGAGGCAATGTTGATAGTATTCAAGAATTGTTCTTCATCAATGCATCATATTCCAACTTCATGGTAGCTTCCCACTTAGGTTTTCTTTTGTATTCTTTAAATGTGCTAGGCCCAAATACCTAAAAAAAAAATAAGTTAGAGAAAAATTTACCTTCTCACCACCTTGCTCAATTTGTTTCCCCAGTTGTGTAGACCAACTTTCTATTTTCTTTGGCAATTCATCTTCCTGAACATCATACACTGTGTTATAGTACCATGTTGGTCTCTTATTTGGCCTTCTTAATCTTCCTGCTAAGATAGAAACTCCTTATCTTTGTTACTAGATCCCCCCTTGGAAATGGAATCCTATGATGTTTCTAGATCTGAGCCCTATTTAATTTCAACATCAGAATTTGTTCTTGAATCAAAAATAGTTTCCCACATACTACTATCTATATATTTACCATTATTAGATAAGAATGGTATTTTCTCATGTACTATAACATCTCTATTGACGTCAATTTTGTTTGTGGAGACATCTAGTAGTATGTATGCTTTATACTACTCATTGTAGCCAACAAACATAAATACCTTGATTTTTGCATGTAAATTACTTCTCTTTTCCTTAGAAATATGTGGAAAAGAAAATACAACCGAAAAATATGAAAATCACTTACAAAAGGTTTTATGCCTAACCACAATTCCTCTGTTAAATTTAATGAAGCATAGGATTTTCAGGCCTGCATGAATTCAATGAGAAAAGAAGGCTACAGAAGAGAGAGAAGAATTCAGTAAAGACTGATCAATAATTCATGGAAAAGTAAACACACATGAGACCAATAATTGGAAGAATAACATTATATCCATTAATCAGTATAAAATATATAATACAATGGTGTTACAAAAAGGATAATTTGAATGCCTAGGATAGGATTCAAATCTACCAACCTAGACTGACTCTGAAGCTGACACAGTGTGGGAAAATCACCACTAGAGCTCACTAACACAACTATAGATCACTGAAATAGTTCACAACCAATTAACTGATTGATTTAGGTGAGAAAATGCACCCTACTTTCCTCAAATCATGTAAATTGGTGCTAGGATGACTAAGAGTGATATAACAGATGAGAATTTGATCATAACTGAATACTGACTAGGATCAACTGCTAGAGACTGTTGGTGGAACTCAAGTGGGTTCCTAAATTATAGGTATTGGTCCCTAGAGCTCCTAATCTCATGCAGACATATGCATTGAATGGTAGGTGGCCCCAAAGTCAGTCCCCCATGCACTAGTGAAGTGGTAATGACCTCCTAAGCTAGGAAAATATAAATAGACTATTGTGGTTAAGGGGGGGTTAATTAATAATCCCAAAACACCCCATAATCCTAACTTGGACAACCTGGTCCCCAGATTTAGTTTCTTGAGTAAAAACTTTGTGAAAATGTTCTTGCAATATGCATATATGTGGAGCAGTAATGTAGTGTGATGGTTCTTGTGTGCACTAGTATCCTGGTACCGTGCTTGTGAACCTCTCCACCTTCCTCCAATCTGATGATAGATAGGAGAAAAAATGTTTCCTTTGTCTCTTCTTTCTGGAGGAGAGTAACATGATCCAATATGTTCTTCAGTGAGCAGAATTGTTATTGAGACCTTACCATCATGTAGCATATCTTTGGAAGAAGTGAATTTTCTTGACATAGTGCAAGGATATCTTTTTGAAACTGAGATCTTGTTATCCTCATGTCAGATGACTCTCCAATCACATTCCTAGCTACCTCAATAACCTTTTGCACCCATTTAGGCCTAGGATTGGGAGTAGGGATTGGATTTGGATCTAGATACAATTAAACTTCATCTTCAATTCCATAAATTGATTCAACTTGATCCTCTGCTTCAAATCTTGAATCTAAAGCATTAATGGAAACATTATCATATGAAAAATGTTTAGGTATGATGAAGTTACCTTCCCTTTCAAATGGTAGCTGAGATGGCACTAGATCTGAGTATGGAAGAAAGTATGAGAATTCATATGCCTTAGAATCATGGTTTGCAACAATTTTTCTATAAGCCTCCCAGTTGAGATATCTGAGATCTCCACTAAGTCAGGTACCACTTGATTTGGTGAGCCTGTATAATTCATCTAGTATACAAACAACAAATTTGCAGCTAAGGAGGGCACATAGAGGAAATTATTGAACACTCCATGCTCTAAATTGATTGAACCCTTTCCTTCATATTGAATTTGAGTGTCATCTCTCATGTGAATACTTGGACCATCAATAATTTGTAATGAAGAGAATGATGCTTTGGATGCAACCATGTGATTGGAGGCTCCCGAATCAATGAGGAAGGCATGTGATTTTGAAAAACCAACCTTCAATGCATGGCATATCTCATCATGATCTTCAGTATTGTCTCCAAATTCATCCTTCCTTGAGCCTTCTGGGAGGGAAATATTGTTGAGTCTCAAGTATTTTTTACATTTGATATGTGGTCTTCTTCATACAATATTTATTTGTATGGTTTCCTTTCTTACAATAGGAGCACTTTCCCTTGTCAAACCTTTGGTGTTTGTTCTTATTAGAGCCTAAGGATTCATATGATGGATCAAACTCTTATTTAGGTTAAAATTCAGTGTTCCTCTTCTTCTTTCCTTTTTTCTTCCTCCTTGCTTGCGCATTATTTGTCTCACCAGCCAAGAGAGCTTGATTTGGGGAGGATCTGATGGTTCCCATTTGTATCAGCTTTTCTTGATCTTGTATTATAGTTCCATGAAGGAATCAAGGGATGGAATTCACTAATGAGGAGTTGTCAGACTCCCAGAGTGAAAGATGGATACAAACACTGAAAATTATGGGCCAATTTTTCTCATAATGGAGAGAACCAATTTCTCATCCTTCTTTTCAACCTTGCACTGCTTGCATTGCATGACAATAGATTTGAATTTTGAGAAAAAATGTTGTATAGTTTTGAATTTGTTGGGTTGTAGTGCTATCAGCTTATTCTCCGGGATATGGCCCCTCATCTCATCTTGTTTTCCAAATAAGGATTTGAGCTTCTCCCATACTTATTTTGGTGTTCTCAATCCCTCAAGGTCAAAGAGTAACTCTTTGGAGATGTGGAAGCACATGAAGCCAAATGATTCATCAAGCTTGTTCAGATACTTTGATTTTTCAATATGTTGTTGGGGTTCGACTTCTCTACCCATGGTGATCCTGTACAGACCCTTTTTGTGCAAGACAATATGCATATCAACCCTCCAATCAATATAAATGAAGAGTGTGATGATTCTGGATGTCAAAATTGTTGAATTCTCCATCTTACATCTTCAAGAAACAACTAATTCTTCAGAAAATATTCAATTAACCTACAAAAACACTACAAAAAATATTCAATTCAAAATCAAACCAGTTCAAATAATCTCCACTTTGGCACGTGCACTTTATTTGGGTGCATCACATCTGGCTAGACTTATCTAGATAGAATCTAGAGGGAACAAGGAAAGAATACAAGGATTTATGTGGAACCCAATTGCTACTGGTGTATCAATGGAAGTTTCTGAGGTTTGAAGATGGCCTGGATACCTGCTCTAATACCATGTTAAATTTAATGAAGCATAGGATCTTTGTGCCTACATTAATTCGATGAGAAAAGAAGGTTGCAGAAGAGAAATAAGAATTCAGTAAAGATTGATCAATAATTCATGGAAAATTAAACACACATGAGACCAATAATTGAAAGAATAACATTACATCCATTAATCAATAGAAAATTTTTAATACAATGGCGTTACAAATAGGATAATTTGAATGCCTAAGATAGGATTCGAATCTACCAACCTGGACTAACTTCGGAGCTAACTCGGTGTGGGAAAATCACCACTAGAGCTCACTTATACAACTCCAAATCATTGAAACAGTTCACAACTAGTTAACTGATTAAGGTAGGTGAGAAAAGACGCCCTACTTTCCTCAAATCATGCAAAGTGGTGCTAGGATGGCTAAGAGTGATATAATTGATGGGAATCAGATCATAACTGAACATAACTAAATATCGACTAGGGTCAACTGCTAGAGACTGTTGGTGGCACTCAGAGTGGGTTTCTAAATTATAAGCATTGGTCCTTAGAGCTCCTAAACTCATGCAAACATGAGCATTGAGTGGTAGGTGGTCCCTAGGTGAGTCCCCCATGCACTAGTGAAGTGGTAATGACCTCCTAAGCTAGGAAAATACAAATAGACTATGGTGGTCATGGCAGGATTAATTAATAATCCCAACATCCTCGAGAGTGCTATTTTGCAAGGATTTATTGTATTACCCATTTGGTAAAATAAATAATATATGACTATACAAGTGCATAATAATACTCTTATCATACCTATAGGTGCATAAAAATAAATTATACATATAATAGAGGTGCATAATATGCAATATTTAAATAAAAGGGTGTTAATTAAATCAATTTATCATTTCATTAAGCTAAAAGGGGGTTAATTGCATGGATGACAAGTGGAGTCATGCAAGCAAATAAACTAGAGTATCTTAATATGGGAAATGGAGTTCTTAAAGGAGGAGAAGGGGTTTTATAAGGGGGGATTAGGGATAGAATATGGATTTTTCTATTGGTTATTGTGTGTGGGTTTTTTCCTAGTAATTGTGAGGAGGTGTTGAGAGGAACAAGAGTTCTGGTCTAATCAAGCGTATTTTGAAATATGTTTTCCTGCCATACTTTTACTAATCGAGGGATCGACGACTCTCAATCTTTGACTGAGAGGTATTTTGAGTGCAGAGTTGTCCCCCACATCTTCTTTCCCACTTTTGTTGTTTCTAGTAGGAACTAGTTGTTGGGTTGTTATTCCAGTTGTAGTAAGTGTCATCCAGATTCAGTTTCATTGCATGTATGCGTCAACCTTAGTTAGATAAGTTAAATCAATTGGTAAAAGTAAATAATGTATAGATGGATGTTATTATTTCTATAAATTAGATTTTCTTGTCGAATAATATATTAACTTGGGTCAAATTACCACTTCTGGGTGTACAATGGATACAATTAGTAACTTAGATTTCTTATGTAGGCATTGCATTTGGTGTCAAAGCAGATTTGAATACTTAGGGCCTATGGACCTTCCAAGCTAGTTAAGTCTGATTTTCTTTTTCATTTGTGTTTGAGAAAAAGATAGCAAATTGACAAGAAACATTAGCTTAGATTTCATTTTCTTATATATTTTCTGTTAAAATTTTGGAAATATACATGTGAAATTCATTAGAGGTTTAGCATAGATTCCTTTTCCATTTTTTCTTTTTAGTTAATTTATAAATCAATAATCACCTCAAATTTAATTATATCTTCTGAAAGGTTGTATTTTTAAATATAGAAACACTTTAGTGTAGAGATTGAGCGTGTATCTCATCTTTTTTTTTGTATCCGACGGAATCAGCAACTGGTCGATTTCGTACTCGCGTTACATGGGGTTGATTATGACCGCTACCACTACAACCTCCAGGATAATACGCTGACCCCCACGCTGCACCCTCAAGCATGCAACGAGGTTTGAACCCGTGACGTGCTTAACAGGCCGTACACCTTAACAAGTGCACGGTTTCCAACCGGTCTACACCTCGGGGGGTTGCATGTATCTAATCTTATTGTTCTTCTTTTAGTTTAATGCTTAGTTTGCATCAATATCTAGCTTGAAATTCATGTTTCATCTTCTTGTTTTCTGGTTTAAGATAATAATTTCAATATAATTCTTCCAAATTCATTGGGAGATCAAGTTTTCAATTTTTTTCTTCTTAATTTTTTGTTTAAGTCTATAATTTTGGGATTATTATGGAAAATTTATGTGGAAATTTAGTCCATACTTTATCTTTTGTTTTGGGATAATGTTGTAATTTTAAGATTATTATTACAAATTCTCATTGAGATTTGGCCTAGAATCCCTTTTATTGTCTTTTTTGGTTTATTTCTAAATTACTATGGCTAATTGGCTTGACATTCAACTTGGAATTCAACTTTCTATATATTTTTGTCTAATATTATAATATTGAAATTATTATAGACCAGCATAGATCCAAATCCTAGGCTCTATCAAGTGCCGAGGAGGATCAAATATTTGGAGGTGCAAACCTGTCAGGGATGATTTTAAGGAACCATACTTATTTAAAAGTGTATAAATATTGGCGAATATTACCAATTATTAACACGCCAACTATAAAATGATTGGCGATATTTTTCAAAAAATATTTTAATTTCCAAGGATTTTATATCGTTTATATAATAATTTGGCGGTTTTTAGGGTGAAAAATTTTTACCCCGTCAAAATTGGGCGAAACAGGGCTTCAAAAAATGCAAAATGGCGAATCTTTTTTGGGAGAAAAACATGGAAAAATAGCCCACTAGGCTAAAATTCGCCCCTAAAATTATCCCTGAAACCTATTCTTAAGTATTGCACTCTACTATCAACTTTGGTGTGATTCAGACCAAAAGACACATCTTTTTATTTAAGGTCGACATATAATATTTTTATTATTAATATTTAATACTATTTATGGCTGACATATAATATTTTTTATTATTTTTTATTTTGTTAGGAAAGAACATTACAACATCTCCTCCATACATGGTTTTGAAACCATGTGCAAGGCCATCCTAAAACCATGGGTTGTTTAGGAGGCCTTGCACATGGTCCTTAAACCATTTGCAACGACCTCCTAAACCATGTACAATAAAACCATGGGTTGTTTAGGAGGCCTTGCACATGATTTTAAAACCATTTGCAATGTCCTCCTAAACCATGTACAATAAAACCATGCGTTGTTTAGGAGGCCTTGCACATGGTTTTAAAACCATGTGCACGACCAACATTTTTTTTGCGGATAACTCAATTTTTTATTTTTTATTATTTTGTTAAGTAGGAACATTACAACATCTCCCCCATATTGAATTTTTTTTAAAGGATATTTTTTTTTACCGATAATTAAGTTTTTACTTTTTATTGTTTTGTTAGGTAGGAACATTACAACATCTCCCCCATATTAGGTTGTTTTTATGGCTGACATTTATTTTGGAGGATAATTATTTTTTTTTATGGCCAAAATTTATGTAACGTTACCTAACATTACAATATCTCCCCCATACTGGGTTGTAGAGCGCCTCTCGGCGCAAAAATTTGCTTGGAGATTTATCTTGGAATTAATTTTCCTTTTCTTGAAATCTCCTTTCTCCATGTGGATTCTTTATGTATTAAATATTATGAAGCAATTCAAACATAATGATGGATAATACCTACTAACTAGCATCTTCCCCAAATGCATGTGTTGTGCACTTATGGTAACACTTGATAACCTTACTTCCCTCAATAATACACAAAATGAGTCACTTTTGTAATTCACACAAAACACTTTCAATTTTGACAAATATAGAGACTCCCACATTTGCAAAGTGATTTAATTATTGGCCCAATTTCCATAGAAGCAATGAGATTTTCTTATTCAAAGGTTTTTAAGAGCAGTTAGGACCAAATTAGATTTCATAGGACTTAGGTCAGCCAATTACCATGATAGTTGATAGGTAAAATGTAATAAGATCAACCTATTTCCATTCTCATCATGGTAACTTCTTCTTAGAAACATGAATACTTCCAAATTATTTTCAATCTATGTAAACCATATTAGTCGTGGAATCATCATATGTGACTAGATAAGTTTAGTATTAAAGCGAGTGTTCAAGAATCGATGAAAACTTAATCTCATCATCAGTTTAATAAATCTACCACCATAGTATTAATGTTCTAGCATTTTTTATTTATGGCTCGAGTATAAATTTACATAATATCAATGCTTGGTTTTCTGAGATTAAAGGTTTTTGTTGTTTTTCTTCAAGATTGTTTACACCTTTTAAAGGTACTTAAATGGTGAATAATCCTTTATGTAATTTTATTGCACTACTCAATACTTTATTAAATTGGTAAATATAGGAGGCCTTTAATTTCCTATATGACCTAGTCATTTCTACTCAATGCCACTCAGTTTTGGATATTTTTAGATGATATCCCCTTTAATTTATGTAACCTAGGAGTTTCATTAAAAAATAATGTAATATTAAAGGCAAAGTGTTTCATTTTGTTTATTTTTTCTTGGCGATGAATTCGTTAATCTTTGTCTCTAAAAATAAAATCGATTTGGTTGTCTCTATGGAAGTATGCAACATTTATGAAACGAATTGAAATTCAATAGGAAAGGAACTGAATACACAACATAAAGGTTGAATGATAGGTTTTATGTTTTAAACACTTCAAGCTTCAGCAAAGAAAAAAATTGTTGAACATTTCAGTGTCATATGGTCATGAATTTGACACAATAACAACAAAATTATTGTTCAATATCTAGATGAAGGATATATGGACCTGGTTTTTTTCTTCATTTTTAGATGCATCTTTCCTTTTCGTCTTGTACTATATATCTTTCATTTTGGTATTTTTTTCCTTGGGGGAAAAAAAGAAGGTGAAACTCTTTTATTATAAAAGCCACATTGTTTATAGGCTCGTTGGCCTTACATCCACAAAATCTCTACTGTAATAAGAGCTAGGTATCAAAACTAGTTGGGTCACAACAATTAATTATAGGTTCCTATCACCTATTTATATATTTTCCACTTTCCCTCAAGTCATATAGGTTTATTAGAGAGACAATAAACAAAAAATAAAACTATAAATATGTCATGTCAAGCTCTAAAGTTGTACATATAGATAGTCATATGTTACCCCAATAAGGGTCATGGATCATGCTTCGTCATAGTATCATTCTCCATCTCCCATTTGTGCTAAGTACCTAAACCAATTTGTAAACCATTCTTAGATAGTTGATTTTCCATGTGGTTACTCTCTTTGTAAATGTGCCCGTATTTTATTTCTTTGATCTGACTAGAAATAATGTCAATATTTTTACAAATGGATCTTAAATATATTTCTATGTGGGGTCTTCTCTATTGGAGCCAATCTATGAAAATTTTAGAGTCCCCAAAGACTTGCAAAAATTGAACTCCCTTCATAATATCCAATTACATAACGATCTTTAGAGCTATAAACTATGCTCTATTGTTGAAACATTCCATTTATCTAGCAGCGAACTTTATCCAGTGTGTATCTATCGAATATAGAATTCCTCCATCCCCCCCTCTGTATAGTGTACCATGTGAAGCACCATCAAATTAAGATCAACAACCATTCCTGTCAATATTCTCCTCCACCACTCTTTTAGTCTTCAATGTCTCATCCCCTTGTGGAAAATGACTTAAGATAGCAATAATTTTTGTACCATAAATTTATGGAGCTTTGTGTTTATCATTAAATATTTCATTATTCCGAGATAGATAGACCCCCCAAGTCAGGATTACAGGGAGTGTCTTAAAGTCCTTAAAATCCTTATTGTTTACCTAGGTAGTTAGAGCTTCTAGGTTCTATCTAGCCCATATAAATTGAATATTGTTCATCTATGTAACAAAGTCCCACATCTCCCTGACATAAGAGCACACTTAGATAAAATTATTGATGTTTTCACCACAAACCTTGCATGAAGGGCATATCCTAAGTCCATGTGTGCAAACTTTTTTATCAAATTATTCCGGACTAGGACCTTATTTAACAGAACTAGTAATAGATATATTTTTTATTTAAGAGGATACTTAAAGATCCATATGGTATTATACCACCATTAAGGATTTTGTAATTCATTTCATTCCCTAATAACCTTGTATCCCAACCTTGGAGTATATTGACCACCTGTTCCATTCCTCAACCAGATAAGAGAGTCTTCAACATCCCAAGATCTAATATGACTATTTTGTAAAGAATTTTAATTTCTATAAAAACCATATCTTGAGCCTTTAACCACATTTGTCTCATAAAGATGGTATTGACCAAATCAACAATATGTTTGAAGAAAATATATCTGTGTTCCCTCAGTGAATCTATCATCACATTAGACACTTTGTGAACACCTTCACTACCAATCCATGGATCATGTTCTAGTCTAATATTATTATCTCTCCCCACCCTCCAAACCAAGCAATCACCAATAACATCATATGCCAATATCAAATCTTTCCACATTGTGCGAAAATTCTTGATGGATTTATCTTTGAATCTAACCCACTCCTCAATGGATAGTGGGTGGATATATTTGTAATATACCACCTTCACCGAGATCCCATCTCCTTTAAATATTCTC
Organism: Pseudotsuga menziesii; assembly: GCA_001517045.1. NCBI lineage: Eukaryota > Viridiplantae > Streptophyta > Pinopsida > Pinales > Pinaceae > Pseudotsuga > Pseudotsuga menziesii. The sequence continues at coordinate 210,461 of LPNX010276555.1, forward strand.
TATAGTCCTTTTGCAGCCAAATATTTTTCAAAACATCTAGGATATTTTAATCCCCATCCACCTAAATCCTTGAGACAATATATCTTTTAGCATGCCACCCAATGGAAGGATTTATCCTCTAGTATTCCTTTCCATAAGAAATTGTAGCACAAATTTCTAATATGTTCCAATATGAAAATCGGGACATAAGAGAGAGAGAGACATAGTATACTAGGATGGCTTCTAGAACTGATTTTACCAGGATCAATCTACCTCCCCTTGAAAGCCACTTATTGCACCATGACATTAATCTTTTTTCCACCTTACCTACTAACCAATCCTAGGCCCTTCTATTATAAGAATTTGGCTTAAACACATAACCTAAATATTTTATCCCAAGATGTATATCCACCTTTTAAAGATCAAACTAAGAGCAAGTCCAATATGTTTCTTCCTGCTCCAAATTCATAAAAGAGAGAGTTGTTTTTCTTAGTTGTATACCATACATGTTGTTTCAGCAAATAGTTATAAAATACCTTGTAGCTTTACAAATTCTCTCTTGGACCCACAAGAGAATATCATAATATCGTCAGCATACACACATTTACTTGTAATCTTATGTGTAAACCCTCAAAATATCCATTAAAGGAATCCTGATGAAATAGACAACTCAATCCCTCCACCAAAAGAATGAATAGTAAGGAAGCCAGTGGGAATCCTTAATGAAGACCCCTACCAGGCCTAAAGAAAACAGAAGTAGACTTATTAACTAATACAATAAAAGACTCTAAAATGACACATGACATAATTTGGTTCACAATCTGAAGATGGAATACTATTTGTAACAACACTAACCTTAGATAGAGCCAGTTGACTCTATCATAGACTTTAGATAAATCCACCTTGACTATCATTGGAGATTTCTGCTTAATATTGATTGTGTGTAATACTTCTTGAGTAGCACATATTGCATTGTGTATATGTCTACTAGCCAAAAATGTAAATTGTTCTAGAGATACCAAGGCAGATAATTTTTTCTTAACTCTACTTGCAATGACTTTTTCAATCAGTTTAGATATGCAAATACATGAATAAATCAGTCTATAGCCATCCATATTAGAAACTCTGTCATTTTTTGGGATAAGAGAAATGAATGTAGAGTTAAAATATTCTAGTATTCTTCCATTTTCCTTGGATTCTTCAATAACTTTTAAGAGGTCATGATAAAATAGGTCAAGAAAACCAACGAAAAACTCCATGGGCCACCCATCAAGCCCAATACTTTTATCCTTTTGAAAGGAATGGATTGCTTCATTTAATTCCCCCAAGGTCATCTCCTCCATAATATTTGTATTCGTATCTTCATTAACATAAGATGGAAAATGAGAATCCATTCTCATCATATGTGCAACTAATTCCCTATCAGGGATATTTGAATAATTTTGGTAGAATTTGAATAAGTTTGATAGTTTTAAGCATATTAATATCAATATTTCTCTCTTTGTTATATTGATCTAGATATCAAATCAATGTGAATATGTGGAGTTGTAGCTTTAGTTATAGGGCATAATGTTCATGTAGCTAGTTTGTTTCTTGAGACACAATGAGAAGGCATGGGATTAAATTACTTACTCTAAAAGTAATTATTTATAAACTGAAAAAAATATATCCTATTTATGTTGTTTGTTTCCTTTGATTTCCATATAAATAAATGGTTTACATTTAACTTGATCCATGAATATTGTTGAAAAATATAACAAAACATAGAATCCTTGTGAGATATAGAAATCAGTTTTCTACCATGTCCACACTTTCTCATATGTTACATGCATCGAACTATTGATTTTCTTTATAAATTAAAAGCACTTCTAGAGCATGTTACCCCTCTTACAACAAGGGTGATTTTGATCAGTAGTTCTTGTGATGAGATCCATGGCTTCACCATAGCTTGTTGGTTAGAGGTACTTCATCTTTATCAAATGGTCCATGTTCCTTTGATGTGCCCAATTAGAGATAATGCATGATCCTCTAGTGATGTGATGTCTCTAACCATAATTTACTCTTAGCATGCTTCTATAATGACTCATATACTTAAACTATTTCTTGTCTCATAGTCTAACCTTTGTGTTACTCTTCTAGCTTAATAAGTGTGTTAGTACGAAGGTTGATTTGTACCTAGGTGAACTAAGTCAAGTGATTTCATCCATTTCACAACTTTTTATCTAACCATCTTTCATTTTTGTACCCAATTCACCCGTCCCCTTCGCTTTTCCCTCTGTGAATGATTTGTCATTACTTCAGACATGAATGATTTATCATTAGTAACAACAATATGTTCTCATTCCTATTGCAATGTGTGAATGCCTCAAATAAATCTAAAAGAGTTTTGTACTCTCCAAAAAAGGATTTGTTGATAAATGAAATTCAAAAAGGAAATGGAACATTGTAGGATATACTTACCTTTCAAAAAGGAAGGTTCCCTTGTCCTAGGTTATCAAATCCAAATCTGAAGCAAAAAGGAACTAAGCCAATGAAAGTGATAAATCAAATGTAAATGAATGAAATATCAAAGGAAAATTAAAATAAAGGGATTGCAGTATGAAGGTGCAAGGATATATTACCCATACACCACGTCCTTAGGCACACATGTGGAAGAAACATATTAAAAATTATAACTCTTGGAATTTAAGGATAGACCAGCACACTTATGTTACTGTAATGGTTATTTCACAAAGACTCCCTTTCTTCCCTGTGTATTTACTTCACCCCATGTACTCTCATTTGAATTATGTAGCTAATCTATGCATATTGATTTAAGACTCTCACATGTAAAAGGGTTCTAAGAATTACACTAATGTTGGACAAGATGGGTTAAAATTTGTAAATCATTGAGTTGTTAGAAAATGTGCATCTGTAACGTATGTCTTGTGTATTATTGTCTTAATGATGGATTAGCTTTATTACATTAGAGTAGTTTTCTTTACACACATGTTATGACTTGATTGGTATGTTGGATGATTATTAGGCACTATTTATGGAGCGTTATGCTTGGTGATGTTCCTAGCATACTTGAGGGGTACGTCACACACATTGGAGGATCTTACTTGGCATGTAAGAGGCTTAAGGATGCTTCTAGACCCTTCCTCCCACACATTTGGACCTACCATCTCACTTTGGACCATTGGAGTTGACACTTGGAGATTCTAGAGAGATGTTGGAGCTAGTTTCATGGACATGTCTCACATATTTGTCAATTTTAAGGCCACACATGTGTGTATTTAATGAAATTCTCTAGGTATTTGGGACTGACCATTGTATCTTGTTGAGATTTGGACCATTTGAAAAGATCACCCTATATTTTGGGAGGTGCTTGTTAGTCTTGGTCATGTTTTGGTCCATTCTTATTACACCTTTTTTTATGGACCATTTCTCTTGGAGTGCCCTAACTTTTTAGGCCTTGTTTTTTATGTTTGGTCAATAATGGACCATTTATGTTGGATTTCCCTTGCTCTTTTGGATTGCATTGTACCATTGTCACTTATTAAACCATGACTGTGAGTGGTGCTCTCTCTCTTTGAATAATTTGTTGGAGATTGAAGTATACTTTCTATTTTTTGAATTTGTCTTGGAGAGTCCCTAGGATAGATTAAGGGTTTTGACACATCTATTATTGTTTTATTGTAGAGTAAGTTGATATTTTATCCTATATAAGAGAACCCACTTCTTACTCTCATTTGTTGTTGTGAATGGAGAATAATACTATCATATTTGCACTCTTTTATCCATTCTCTTGGGGTTTTATTCACATGAATTCAACTTGGTGGAACTATAATTTGAGATAAGCTTGCTTAGTTTGGCCTTGAAAGAATTTATTTATTCAATCCATAAGAAGGGTAATATTACTCCATTAGTTTATTATGATTTATCTTTGTAGCTTGATTGAGTTTTTTGGTACCTGTTGAAGGGGTACCCATGATCTTGCATATGCTAAAGCTGAGCTATATAGATAGGTTGAAGGTGTAAGCTTAGATGCTACCATTCCTTGGTAAAATTTGCAAGTTGCTTTGAATTTGTTTGGGATAGGAATTCGGCATGCTCTTGCAAAGTTTTGTTCAAGTACATACATACACCCAAGGTTTTTCAAGAAAAACATCCTAGGACTCCATTTTCCCAAGGTTTTAAATGAATTAATCTATATATATCTAACTCCACAACCAAAAAACCAAAAAACATTGTCCATTTTTTGTTTTAATTGTGTTCGATCGAGAAAATCATAAAAATCAAAAAATAAAATTATTAGGATTTTCCCAAATATTTTCCTAGTTAATTTTAACACACCTTATTTGAATCATATCTAAAATAATAACTCTTACTGCTATGTTAAACAAAAATCAGAGACTAGTTGACATGAGGGAAAATTTCTTAGTAAAAATTGGGAATTGTATTGGGATTGCATAGGGTTAATGGGAGAAACCAAAATACAGATATGGAGACTAAAATTTCAGATCTCTATGAACCTATATGTTGGTTCCTTTTAGGTTTCGAGCATCATCGAGGCTGAAGTATACTACCAGGATTCTAGGTGCCCTAGTCGATGCAAACTGAGATTTGAACAGTCAATTCCAAGAAAACAAGGCTATGGAAGGGTTATTTGAGTTATCAGTCATTTTTTGGGAATAAAATATCATTTAAATAGGTTCATAACAGTTCTGTAACAGTTTGGAAGAGTTTGAAGGTGTTTGGGTAAAAACTAGGAATTTGGCCTTGAGAATGCCTACACAAGGGAGTCTTCACAAGCACTGTATGGAATTCACTAAATCAGGTTCTGTGAGTTTTTTTGGGTTTTTGGGTGACTCTATTATCTAAAACAACTTATAGAATGCAATTTTATCTTGCAGTGTGTTCGTGGCATTAGAAACCGTAAAACTAGTCAGTTTTAATTAGCTAATGAGCATAGGTAAGCAAATAAAGAAGAAATTAGACTTTTTACTCTATAATATATTAAAATAAATAGTATCATAGGTTTATCATACTATAATAATCATCAAAAAAACTCAGATAACATTATTATGTCCATAGTATAACTGTCAATGCATAAAACTTACAAAAAGGCTCATGAAATGAGCATTGGAATGCCTCTCTTAAATAATTTTTGGAATTATGAACCCATGGAGAAAAAATATTGATGTATGATAGATATCATAAATATGCGAATAATATGAGAAGCTCAAAAATAAATTGGAGGAGCTGATCTCCCTCGATGATGCCCAAAACTGAATATTTGAGGATTGAACCCAACACCCGCCACCAATCTCATAATCCTGAGAGCATAAGTGAAGTCTCCTTTGGTTACACTGAATAATAGAAGAGAGAAGAGAAGAGACTAGGAATGCTTGGGGTGCATNCCCCCGCCACCAATCTCATAATCCTGAGAGCATAAGTGAAGTCTCCTTTGGTTACACTGAATAATAGAAGAGAGAAGAGAAGAGACTAGGAATGCTTGGGGTGCATCACCCAAGGTAGTTGAGGCACATCACTCATACAAGAAGTTATGTTTAACTCAACATCAAAAGATTAATGATCAAAAGTTGTTCAAAGGAGTTGGAAGCATTCTTTTATAGACTGATTGACTTGTTGAGAAAGTAATGCACCTGATGATAAATTTTCCCACTCGCAAACCCTAACCCTAACCCATAAATGTTCCTTCCTTAAGGATATTAGCAAGTTTAGGATTTAGGAAAATTTTATTTGATTTGCATCCTTCAACCAATTTGGAAACTACACCCTCCTTAACCAAAATTTTCCTGCTTAATGAATGATAGCTTTTACTGCACTTTTCTATTTTGAAAACTTCCTTGCTTTTCTGTACTTTTGATAGTTGCTATCATTTTTATGGCATGTTTATTTTCCTGCAGTTTCTATCTTTTTTGCTTGAGTTCCTTCTTAGCATTTTCTTGGTTTGCTTTTATGGTTGACAAATCATGGCCCACTTGGATGCATGCGCCCTATTTGTCACCTAGCACATGTACAAATCATTTCCCAAATTAATTTTTAGATACATAATAATTAATTACATACAAATAACCATAATTAGGAATTTAATATAATACATTCCTCCATAGAATTAATTAATCAAAATTCCCTAGGAAAAGTTCGTTTAATCCGTTTATAAACCCATAGGAACTGAAAATGTCAACACTTTTAATGTCCTTCAAGGAAGGGGCATTACAATCCTCCTCTCCCAAGTCTACTTGTCCTAAAGCAAAAGCAATCTAGGTGATACAAAATGTGTTCACCCTCCCAAGTGACATCTTCACTAGGAAACCCTTTCCATTGCACCGATATAATTATAGCCATTCCCCTAATGAATACTCATCTTCCACAAAAATTTCACCCAATTAAGATAAATGCGTAGAATTCTTGGATCTCACTGCCTCATCTGCAAGGATCCAAATGTTCCTGCCACTTTTGGAAAGTTGTCATTCCAAGAAATGATAGGGTCCCAATGTTTCAGCTGCATCCTCACAAACATCAGTAAAAACAATAAAGATTCATCATCCATAGGATGAAAATGAGGAAGTGAAAATCATACCACCACACTGGAAATTGACCACTCCCCATGCTAAACTAAACATCTTTGAGACTCTCCCACCAAGCATAGAATTTCTCAATGTGGGACCAAATCATATTGAACCTCTCCAAACTATGAAAATCCATGTGCAAGCTAGCACCAGAATTCACATCACTTTTTCTATGAAGACAGAAGTGGTTATCCCATGTCCCTCCATGTATACTGAGAGCATTATATAGAAGAAATGAATGCTCATGCCACTTCTCACAAAAATTTTCTGATATGTCTAAGGAACCTCCATTGATGTAAGAAAAATATTTACCTTCCGAGTCACAAATCTCAATAATGTGTCCTTTTATCCATGAAGGGATTGGAAGGACACTCCATCCAACCAAACCAAGTAGGAAGCAAAGTGCTTCCCCAGGTGAAAACATCCAATGGCTCAACTCTTTTCCATTGGTCAAAGGGTGCAAGCATCCATCCAAAGGGATCAACTCTTTTCCACCTTGTGCAATATATATTTCTCAACAACTTCTCTTGGTATTTTGCTTGCTTAGTTTGATTCCACTGATCATGAGAAAAAATATTTCTGCAAGAAGACTCCATGTCTGACGTGTAATCTTCCACCCAATCCATATGTGTATTAATTTCATAAAATGGAAGAAATTTGTGCCTATGTTTCTTCTCCATCCATGAGTCTTTATCGTCTATATAAATATTATGATCTCCCAAGCATGGAACTAGTGCACAACTCCAATGGCTCAACTCTATGCCAATGGGTCCACTCAAAGGATGCAAGTGATTGAAAGAGGAATCAAAGAATGCAAGTGGATGCCTATGTTGTTTCTAGGAATGGAATGTTTCTTTCATCAATTCATCATGAACACCTATGGTAGCCTCATGCTCATCATGTGGTACCAACAAGGAAAATCCATTCACCCCATATGCATCCCCAAATGATGTGGCTGAATTAAATATGTGGGGTAAATAATGTTGAGCCAAACTCGTATCTCTGCACATCTCATCCACCAAAATTAGGGATATGCATTCTTCATCATTGGCTGATCCAACTAAGGTGGGATCATCTCACTCTTCCATGGAGAAAAGACTCTCTCCATAAAACAACTCAAGTTTTCTCTAGGAAAGATCAAGTGACTGGTTCTCATCAAGATTGTTTGTGCGGTCCTCAAGCACATGCAAAACTATATGCATCTCATGATCCACCATCCCATGAGTTTCCTTGATATGCTCAAGAATTCAATAATCCTTGTGAGTATGGCTAAATGGTGTGTAGGAGGGTAGGAGTGATCTTTCCAACTTCTCATGAAGTTGCTCTATCTCCATCTTAGACTCTTGGAGTGCACATTGAGTGCTCTTCAATGAATCTTGGGTGGTCATCAAATCTTGTGTGAGATTGAAAATCTCTTCTTCATCATTCAAGTATTCTCCATGAAACACCTCAACAATCTCAAAAAAATCATCTCTATCAGAAAGCGATTGTAAGAAGACACCTTGGATTGTAGACACTACCTTCTGAATATCCTCCTTGGATTCAAGAGAATATTTATATTCCAATGAAGCAGTTATTCAGCATTGGTGTGACACTTAAGCATGTGTGTCATGGAGAAGGTGTAAGGCCTCTTGAATCTTATTTTCATCCATCTTCAAAGGCCAGGAAAATGAGTGGAGTTCTTTAGGAAAAACATCCTCTTGTTCTTTACTGCAATGACCTTGCAGTGAATTGCACTTTTCTTCATGAAACTTTGTTTATGATTTCCCACCTGCAAGACTATATGGTTCACCGCTCTCCACAATGGTGATATTGGGATTTGGATACTCACTCATGTCAAACCTCTCCTCATTATGACATAAGTAAATAAAAATATATTAATTGTGTACAGCCTTTTGCATGATTTCTTCCTTCAAATTCTCTAGTTCACACCCAGTTGGTGGGGCCTTGTCTTCCACTTCATTAGGAATTTCAAATGATGACTCCAGATCTGATCTATGTTCTTCTTTTGGATCTGATCCAAAATATTCCTTATCACCATTGAAAACATCATCCTCCTTTGCAATGATTTTGTGATCACCAACAAAGAAACTAGAAGTGAATTCATCTCCCTCATAGTTGTCCTTCCTTTTGCATCGCTCATATGCAAGTGAAGTCTTTTCATCCTCCAATGGATCATGTGTCTGTAAGTAGAAATGGATGTTGCAAAAATAAAAACTATTATCATATGTGTTCTTGATATTATCCTACTCATGTAGGGACACTATGTTGGCATTCTCTTCCACCAAATTCTCTATTTCACACCCAAGTGGGGTGGCCTTGTCTTCTTTTTCACTGTGAGGCTCAAGAGGTGACTATAAATATGATTTATAATTTTATTTTTGATATGATCCAAAATATGTCTCACCTCCCTCAAATGGACCAACATCCTTAGCAGTGATATGGAAATCACCCATAAAGAAGATGGAAGTGCATTCATCTTCACTTTCTTCTCCCATGCAGTCACCTTGCAGTGACTTGCACTCCAACTCATGAATCTCTGCCTCTACTTCATTTCCATCATCCTAGTCATTAATGATTGGACTTCCAATCTATTCAAAGTTACTTTGGAGCTCCTTATTCTCCTCCAAAAGTAGATCTTCAATTGTGGATTCACCCTTGTCTAAATCACTTGCATTGTATGCACTGGAAGGTATTTCAAGGAGCTGCAATATAGACTGATTAGTGCATAAATCAGAATTTTGATTATAGCGTTTTGTTTCCTCTTCTATAGGACTAAGTGGGACTAAGTGTTGGATATTCTTCAAACACTTCATATATTTGGAAATCTTCGTGTGATGGATTGCACTCTTCCTTAGGTATCTCTTCTCCTTTATCTATTTTGGCTCCAATTGGCAACCATCTAGTCCCCACTTTCTTGCACACTTCATCCACCATATGTGCAATCCTTTCCATGATTGAACGGAATTATGGATCTTTGAATAACTTCTGAATCTCTAGGTAGCAGTAATATTAGAAAGATAAGACCTCCCTTATCTCTTTTTTTAAATCATAGTATTCCATGAAATACTGGAAGGATTCCTTAGATTTCTTTCCACTGAACGTTTAACCAATAACACTTGTAGATTTATACCATAGGACTTCATCATAATATGGAAGTAAGAAGTAATCAACAGCATCCCTATTAAATCTACCTGAGATACTGTAGGGCTCAATTCATAGTCTTCTTCTTCATACTGCTCAAGGTCTTCTTCAATCACTAGTAGGAGCCTCATAGTTGCAACTTGATTTAGTGATTTGCAATCTTTTTCGCTGAGAATTTACTTTCCATGTGAATGGAGGAAATATCTCTAATACCACTGCAATATCCCTGATATGAATCAGATATGAAATTTTAACTCTTACTGCTATGGTAACCAAAAATCATAGATTAGTTGACAAGTGGGAAAATTTATTAGTAAAAATTAGGAATTATACTAAAATTGTAGAGGATTAATGGGAGAAACCAAAAGACGGATATGGAGACCGAAATTTCATATCCCTAAGAACTTGGATTTTGGTCCCTTTTAGGTTTCGAGCATTAGCAAGGTTGAAGTCTACTACCAGGATTCTAGGTGTCCCAACCGATGAAAACTGAGATTTGAAAAGTTAATTCCAAGAAACCAAGTCTATAGGAGGCTTAGGTGAGTTATAAGTCATTGTTTTGGAATAAAATATCATTTAAATAGGTTCATAACAGTTCTGGAACAATTTGGAAGAGTTTGATGGTATAATTTGGGTAAAAACTAGGAATTTAGCCTAGAGAATGCATGCGCAAGGGAGGTTTCACAAGCACTGTACAACAATCAATAAATCATGTTTTGTGAGATTTTTTGGGTTATTTTATGATATACATCAAGTTAAATAATTCAATCTTATATTATATAGCATTCATGGCATTAGAAACAATAAAACTAGTTAATTTTAACTAGCTAATGAGCATTGGTAAGCAAATAAAGAAGAAATTTGAATTTGTAGTCTATAAGCTATGAAAATAAATAGTATTAGATTTTTATAAGACTATAATAAGAAGCATCAAACTCATATAACATTACTATGGCCATAGTATCACTGCCAGTGCATAAAACTTACAAAAAGGCTCATGAAATGAGCATTGGAATGCCTCTTTTACAGAAATTTTGGCATTATGACCCCATGGAGCATAAATATTGTTGTATGAAAGAGATAATAAATATTATAATAATATTATAATCTCATAAAGATCTTGTAGGAGCTTATCTCCCTCAATAGTTCCCAAAACTAAATATTTGATGTTTGAACCCAACACCCAACACCAATCTCACAATCCTGAGAGCATAAGTGAAGTATCCTTCATTGGAGCTCAAATTCCAATGTTGAATGGTTGATCCCTGATATTTATCTTGGTTTTCAATGGATTATATTTGACTCTCTTTGACTGCACTGAAGAATAGAAGAGAGAAGAGAAGAGTCTAGGAAGGCTTGGGGCACATCACCCAAGGTAGTTGAGGCACATCACTCAAACAAGAAGTTATGCTTCACTCAACATTAAAAAATTAATGATAAAAGATGTTCAAAGGATTTGGAAGCATTCTTTTATAGACCGATTGACTTGTTGAGCAAGTCATCCACCTATTAAGCAAGTTACCCACTTGCAAACCCTAACCCTAACCCATAAGTGTGCATTCCTTGAGGATATTAGAAAGTTTAGGATTTAGGAAAAGTTTCCTTGATTTGCATCCTTCAACCAATTTCGAAACTACACCCTCATTGACCAAATGTTACCTGCTTAATGAATGATAGTTTTTCTGCACTTTCCTGTTTTGAAAACTACCTTGCTTTTCCCTGCTTTTGACAGTTGCTATATTTTTTATGAGAGATTGTTTTTCCTGCAGTTTCTATCTTTTTGGCTTGAGTTCCTTTTTATCATTTTCTTAATTTGCTCTTGGTTTCATGTTTTGGTTAACAACTCATGGCCCACTTGGCCTCATGTGCCCTCCTTGTCACCTAGACCATGTACAACCCAGTTCCCAAATTAATTATTCTCCATAATAATTAATTACATACAAATAACCATAATTATGAATTTAATATAATACACGCCTCCTTATTATTAATTAATCAAAATTCCCTAGGCATAGATTAATTCATTTTTAAACCCTGACAAGGTCAACACTTTTAATGTCCTTCAAAAAAGAGACATTACATTATTTTTATGGTTTAATCTTATTTTCTTATGCTTGAAATTTTATTTTATTTATGTTTTAATCTAACTAATTTATCACATAAAAAATAGAAGCAAAAGCGCCCTAAGTAAAATTCATTGGCTATATTTTAGATAGATTTATATGCTAAAATGATCACTGAAAATTATGGATTTAAAGAGGCTAATAACACATTTAAAGATTTCTGGAAAATTATAATAAAAAAAAACATTAATTCTGGAATTTTCTCTTAGCCTTTCTAGCACTAAATTTTAAGATTCTCTACTTGAACTTTATGCACTTATTCTTGGGTAAAATTTGAGAATTTCCTTAGTTTCGTGCTCATTTCTTGGATGAAAATACATTAGGATAGCAAGCATATTTTCTTTAAATTGCACTTTGGTTAATGATCAATCCTAACTCATTAAACACCTTAAATTCTTGGTTAAAGTTATTTTTAAGAGTTCTGAAAATTATCTGAGTTTTATTGCTCCATAGGATCTCTTAAAACAACAACATAGCATAGTGTTTTGTTTAGTTGAATAATGATTTAATATTTCCTATATCTTGGATATATTGGCTAAACAATGATGGTTATTAATTCTAAGCAATTATCTCTATGTATTGTTATTGTCCTAATGTTATGTCTCACATAAGCATTTTTAAGAAATCTGAAACCTTTTTTTGTGCAAAGTATTTTTCATTTGTCTTTCACTTGCACCTACTCTTGATGTTTACTTGATTTCCTTGATCATGGATTAATAAGCAATTATTATATGGTTCATCAACTTGAAGTAATTAGCACACTTATTAAGACTAAGACCATATTTTCCACGGTTAGCAAAGTGATTCTAATCACATCTAAAATTATGATTTTTATTAAGTTTGTGTCACACCTTTTTTCAGAGATTCTATCTCAAGCAAGGCCTCATTCAAATCCTAACTCGAGATCTTTAATAATAACAAGTGTTATATAGTATTATCTCACTTGGTGAATTGTTCAATTTATCTCATGGCAATGAAATCACTTTGTTGATGTATTTTAATTCACAAGTCTTGTGATACATTGTTATATTTTACTAAGTGTTGTTAATCTCCATGGTTTGTTTTATTATGCATCATTTGTTTACCTTGTAAGTATTAAATCTCAAAATCATTGTGAATATTTAATGATTGAATGTTTACTTGGGAAACTAACTTGACGATCTAAACAAGTTAATCTCTTTTCCCTTAGATCTCATCAAACCTTATATAAAATCAACCTATAAGGAAGCCTCCCTTGGCCTTGAGAGCTAGCCTAAAAGTGGGAATCCAAGCACTAAGGTGGCAATGGTGCCTCTCTTTCGTAGTTGCACTTGATAGCACTAGTGGACCTAAGCCCTAAATTGAGTTATAAAATAGATTGCATACCACACATTCATCAAAGAGACATGATAAGGATTTTAAGAGCAGATTGGTTAAGTCAACATGAGCATATTTTACCAAACATAGATTTAAGGTGGTGTTGCCAATTCTATGGGTTTTCGTGTAAACATGAACTAGCTCTATTTACTTATCAATTTTTGGATCTTTGGCCTATAGTAATATTCTAGATTGTTGGCCCTAGAAAATATCATAGTTTCTTTTCATATGTGAATCAAACAAGACAATTTGTAATATTAAAAATAGAACTTTTCATATAAGTCAACTTTTCACCTTACCTTATAACTCTTTGCATTTATACACAATTTATACTTATAAACACAGTAATATACACTCTTTACTTTATAGATGTTTCCTAAAGAACTTATTCAATCACTTTTAATTATTAAGGAAGAATTTTTCAATTGGGAACAACAAAAACATGGATAGAAAAATATCCATAAATCTTTTGAATGCCATCTCTGATAAATAAATACTTTTATCAACCTTTGTGTACAAGCTATTAACAATCACTAAAGATGAAAACTACAGGAAGGATTATAGAAACTAATATATGGGCTTAGTTAAGGAACTAATTTTTGGATACATGGGTTTGGATACAAAGGTAATTGTGGCTCCAAAAGGAAACTCTAGGTTGCCATAGATATTGGAATTCCGATAGAACAAAAATTATATTACATGTTCTTGGCGAAATTACCAATATATTTAAAGATTAGGTTGTCGGTTAGAACCAAAACTAGAATCTAATATTTAAATATATTGGTAATTTCCACAAGATCATGCGATTTGTCGATTAGAGCCAAAACTAGAATCTAAATCAGACCCAGGAGCAATATCAAGGAAGAGAGTTGGAACAAAATCAGAAACAAGACTAGGACCCTCCATCTAAAATCATTAAGGGTGGAGCTTCCTTAGACATAAAGAACCATGTCTCTATCAAGGAACCATTCAAAGAATTTATCTAGGTTGGGGACACATATACATATTTAATATCAGGTGGAACAATTCAACTAGTATTTAAAGTATAACATCATAGGCATCTCCCCTTGTACATAGGAACTAGTCCCACCATCAAGGAACCAGAGGCCGAGGTAATATTTATAGTGGTGTTGAGGCCTAGAAAATCGCAGGTAAGAATAGTTAGGGATTCTCCCCAATTAACGTTCCCAACTAGCCCATTATTGTTTGGTATGGGGAATCCATTCGGTTTATGGTCCGGCTACCGTAGGTCAAGTAACAAATTAAAACGACCAGGTCCACCGTGTATATTTTTTAGTCTTTTGTGTTTAAGTATGATGTGAAAGTGCTTATCTAAAAATGCAGATTGATAGAGATAACGAGGAATGTCACAATGTGATGCACAGGTTCTTACCTCTCGTCTTAACTCTCTCGCATCTAAATCACACACAACAAGAAACTAAAACTAACTAACTAACCTATCCCTAGGGAGAAAAAGTATCAGTTATCAATGACTAATGTATTTATGCGCATGCATTAAGAAAAATTACAGATAGTTGTTACTTATTTCAGAACACATGAACATTAATAGATATATGAACAACAAGATAGCTTATTGTTTATGAAAACCTTCATTACTCACAGTGGAAATTTCACATAATAAACTAGAGTGCATTCATAACATGAACATAGATTCAATGAGTTAGAACGATCTCACAATTAATGGACATAAGCTGAAAACGAAATAGTTTACATTCAACTGATCCATAGCACATCATTTGAAACATTCCACCAAGCTTTCTCCAGCAAGAAACTTGTAATTCTTTATTGCAAAAGGAAATAGTTCTTCTTACAACATACTCTCACAAATGATCTAGGAAAAAGTCCTCTGTTACATCTAAACTCTCCTTTATTTATACAAAAAAGCAAAACCTTTGGGCTGCCCCTCAATGACCTTTGGGATACCCCAACCTTTCAGTTCTAAATTTTTTGTCTTGTAGTATGTGCCCGTAATTTATACAACATGTTATATTTTAAATTAAAATTTAAGAGAACTTTATGAAGAGGGACCAGCTTGGTCGCTAATGAGATTTTTCCAAGCCTGGGACTCTGCTATTATCGATCTGCTCAATAATCTGTTGGTCTTTTTGAGATCCGGTTAATCTCAGACTTTCACTTTCTTCTTTTTTTTTCTTTATCTCTGCTTCCTCGTTTCTCTTTCTTTCCTCCTCTTCCTTCCTTGCTGCTTCCTCCACAGCTCTCTTTATTTCTTCTTCTTCATTCTTCAGCCAACTCTATGTCATAAACAAATCATGTTCTTAGACCATTAAGATTTTACCAAAATAACAAAACTGTATCAATCTATTTACCTCCTCCATATGCATTCTGTAAAATAAACTATATACAGTATTAATGCATGAAAAGAAAGAATGACAAGGCAAATAAATCTTGCAATTTTGTGTCTTGAAATCCTCTAAGTCCACTATCCAAAACTAAAATCACAATCCCGATAGAACAGACTCTTCATCTCAATCCAAGCCGCATATGGACTAACTCGAAATCCTCTGATGAAAGCATGAACCATAACAATGTAACCGCCAATCCTCAAAACACCAAACCCTAAACTGTGCTCTTCATCTCCGAAAAAACCTTGACTCAACCAAAACCCACAGAAAAAAGATAAAATACTGCTCCGCAAGTATATAACCATCGACAGTCAGAAGCAATAGATGCCAGGAGAATAGTCCTATTCACAGCCATAATGGCAGACAGTGAACACACTACGGATCCCGCGATAACATAAAATCATCTGCGATCGGCAACTCTAAAGCTATCGACATCAAAAACTCTAAATACTACGGGTCGGAGCCTCAACTCTAAGCACATCCGCAGTGTCGATGATCGGAAGCTCTAAAAGCTAAAGGTTGGCAGTTCACAACACTAAACATCGAAAGGATAGTTTGATCGACAGCCACAACGGCAAATTCACAAATGCATTAGCAGGTTAGTTCACTAGATAGCCGCAACGGCGGGCCACAAACAGACTACAGGTTTTGCGACAAAATAAATCTATCAGTGATCGAAAACTCTATGGCTAAAGGTCAGAGCTTCAACCCTAAGCACATCCGCAGTGTCGACGATGCAAGCCTAAGCCCTGTCGTGGTCAAGTATCGGAGATCAGAGAGACTAACTACTAAACACATCGGCACCGGCGAGCGGAAGGACTAACCCCAATACTCTTTGTAGTTTCAGAGATATAAAGCACTAAACACCGCCGGTATCATGTATCGGAGATCAGAACTACTAACCACTAACACATCGACGCAAATAGTCTGATCAACAGTCGCAACAGTGGACTCACAAACAACTATGGTTCCGCGTCGGTGATCGGAACCACTAAGTGCTAAAGGTCAGAAATTTAAAATTGAACACCTCCACAGTGTCAGCAATGCAGAGGACAAGCCCTCCAAAATGACGGCGTCGTAGAGGACTAAACCTCCGATTGATTGTCAAAAAAATTCCGATTAAAAAATCAAAAGGTTTGAACAATAAAGGCCACGGAATCAGCGAGGATAAAAACTGTCTGTCGGGACATTCATCATTTCCCTTTCGAAACATCAGCGGCATAGATAACTAATGCCCTGACGCAAACATCAACAGACTTCCAACATCAAAAAATCATCAAAAAATCAAAATTTAAGTGCTCGAAAGACTTTCGGCTGGGCGACAGTAACACTAGCTTGTTTAACCTCCGAAACAGCAGGAAAAAATAGTCAATTAGTCATCCGACCTCCACATAAAAAATCCAAATTTATAGCAGAGGAAAAACAGAGTTCAGGAACCCAAACAATCCCAGGCTAGATAAAATTGAAAGGAGGGTCCAAAATTTTAGAAAAAATTGGGAAAAAAAGTTGCAGCTGCAACAGGGTTGGATTCAAGGTTAGAGAGAATCAGAAAAGATGTTTTGAATGTGGAGGCCCCCATCATATGAAGGATTTTCCAAATTATAAATTCTAATTCATTCAACAAGATGGAGTGGCTAAGAAAGATGCATGCCAATGCCAACATCAAGTTCACACAATAATAATTAACCACTAGGTTGAGCATCAAACTATTGTAATAAAGTCTCCATGTATGATAAAAAGTATTCCCCTCTCTCTTTTAATTAATCTTGGTGCTATTGATAGTTTTATTTCCCATTTTTCTTTAAGTATATGTGAGTTGCAAGCTCAAGATCAAAATGATTTTAAACTGGTGGAAATGGCTTCTGGCATGAAGCAATCATTAGGTCTCTTGGTTGAGAATTGTATCATAAAAAATTAGGGGTTGTATCACAAAAATGAAATTGTATATCATGAATTTAGAGCTTGTGATGTTATAGTGGGTATGGACTAGATTCAATCCCACTTTTATGGAAAGAATGTACTCTGCCAAAATAATATGGGAGATACAATGGTAATTGAGGGAGTCAAATGAGAGGTTTATGTGTACTTCATCTCCGCAAGGAAGATTAAGAAATGTATTAGGAAATGATGTAGGATATATGTGGATGAGGGAGTTTTTGAAGTAAACATCCCTCATCCCCCCCATAATTTCCTAGGTTTCCTCTAATGTAAGAGTTTGATTTCTAAACTACCTTGAAACATGGGACAAGTCCTGTATCCAAAACACCTTACTATATGACCGTTCCAAAACTTAATGAGTTGAGTGTGTAAATCAAAGGATTTATCAACCAAGGATTGATCAGGACTAGTGTATTCTCTTGGGGAGCACTAATGATCTTTGTGAAAAAGAAATACAATATCCTTAAACTTTGCATCAACTACCACGATTTAAACAAGGAAACTATTAGAAATCAATCGATATCCAATGCCTTGTATTAATGACCAATTTGATCAGTTGAGGGGAGCCCCTGTATTATACAAGATCAACTTCTATTCTGGGTACCACTAGTTAAGAATTAAGGAGGAATATATACCCAAGACAATTTCAAGAGTAAGATGTGGTCATTTTGAATTTTTAGTAGTATTGTTTGAATTGACAAATCCACCTGGAACATTCATGAAATCGATGAATAATGTAGTCATGAAATATTTGGATCATTTATTTTAGGTATTTTTATATGGAATTCTTATTTATTCTGCATTGAGAGAGAGAGAGATAAGAACATTTAAGACTTGTACTTCAATGCCTTTTGGAACATAAGTTGTATAGAAAATTGTCTAAATGTTTCTTTTTTCAGAAGGAGATTCAATATCTACATATAATTAGTGGTTAGGGAATTGTTGTGACCCTAGTAAAATAGAGGCTATAATGAGTTCGTCAACACCTAAGAATGTTAAGGAAAATCACATTTTATGGGGTTGGAAAGATACTACTGAAGATTCGTGGAAGGATTTTCCCAAATCATAAATCCTAGCATCTCACTCTAGAAGAAAGGGATTAAATTTGAAGCGATGATAGAGTGTGAGGAAGCATTTGCAAAATTGAAACGACAATTGAAAAGTACCTCAAACCTTACGGTGCTCGATATGAACAAATATTTTTGTGCATGCACATATGATTTTGGAAATGCTTGGGCATCATTTTGATGAAGAATGATGGGGTTATAGCTTATGCCTCACATAATCTTAGGGCTCATGAAATCAACTATGTCACTCATGATCTAGAATTGGCAGCGGTAGTGATGGACCTAAAACAATGGAGAGATTATCTCATGGGAAGTTTGAACTGAAACCGATCATAAAGGAATCCAACATATTTTTACCCGAAGGACTTAAATGCCCATCAACATCATTAGAGTGAGCTAATTAGTGAATATGATTTCATAATATCATTTATCAAGGGTAAACAAAATTAGGCAAATGATGAACTAAGTAGAATGACCAAGATTCACTCAATAATATCATTAAGAGTAGACTTGATAGAATGAAAATTAAGCCACCTCCCTAAAGACTATTGGTATAAACAATTAAAGTATGCATTGTTAAGTAAGGTGGATACCAAATTTAAAATATAACAACTCTTTGGAAAATTATGGACTTCTACAATTCAAAGATAGGATGTATGTACCTAAAAATGCTGATATTCGAAGACTATTGATGGAAGAATCCCACTGAGCCCCTTGTTCTACCCACCCTAGAGTAAAGAATGTTAAATTTCCATATGCTTAGCTAAGACATCAGTATTTCATTTCATTTTCATAACAAAAGCATATAAACAGGATCACTGAAAGATAGACAAGCACAACCATACAAAAGGAACACAAAGATTTATCCTGGGAAAACCTTAAAGGAAAAAACCTAGCAAAAGTTTCCTCAATATAGATGTCCCAAAAAGATAAAAGATAAAACCAGCAAGGAGATCAAAGCTTGATCCTCCTCCTTCTCCGGCTACTTCTCTTCTCCACTAATGCGCTACACAAGTGAGGGTGTGTGTCTCAAATGAGGAGAGATACACCTCTATTTATATTCATCCGTTCACTTCAATTAACTCATTCGACATGTAGGCTCGAGTTAATCATGTAGGCTCGAGTTACACATGTAGGCTCAAGTAACCACACTGGGGTGCTAATGACCCACCTTTACAATTAGAGGGGACAACCTCATGACTCTTATTAGTTCTTCCGATTAGAAGCATCGGGGTACAAGATAATACAAGTGGTTCTCCTAGTAGGACCATCGGGAACCACAAAAGATACATATAGAATATTCTTCGAAGTTACAATATTTCAACACTCCCCCTTAACGAGAAGGGTATTCTACAACAACAACAAAAATAGTAAGAGAGGACATCATCAACATCATCAGGGTAACACATCTATAAATCATTGGAAGCTTTTCAACATCATGTAATCTTCATTTTCAATATTTAGTCTTCAGCATCATCAGTACTTTGACCACTTCGATCAGCAACATCTTCAGCATCTTGACTCTTCAATCAGCAGCAACATCTTCAGCACTTTAACCTTTCAATCAGCAACATCTTCAGCACTTTGACCTTTCGATCAGCAACATCATCTTCAGCACTTTGACCTTTTGATTAGCAACAACATCTTCAACACTTTGACCTTTTGATCAGCAACATCTTCTTCAGCACTTTGGCCTTTCGATCAACAACATCATCATCATCATACTCTGATCTTTCGATCAGAATCATCATCAAAACATCAACATCATCATCATCAAAATATCAGCATCAAAATATCATCATCATCATACTCTGATATTTCAATCAGAATCATCATTATCATCATCCTCTGATCTTTTGATCAAAAACATCATCAACCGAACATCATCATACTCTAACATCAACTCATCATCATATTCTGATCTTTCGATCAGTACGTCATCATCATCATACTTTGATAATATGGCATCATCATCATCAGGATCTCATCATCATCACATTTTGATCTTTCAATCAGAAACATCATCATCATCATCGCATTCTAATATTTCAATCAGAAAACACCATCATCATCAGCAACAACATAATCATAAGCAACTTCTGATCTTTCGATCAGAAAACATCATCATCATCATATTCTGATCTTTCGATCAGATAACATCATCATCAGCAACTTCTAATATTTCGATCAGAGAAACATCATCATCATCATATTCTGATCTTTTGATCAGAGAACATTATCATCGTCAGCAACAGCATCATCATCATATTCTAATCTCTTAATCAGAGAACATCATCATCATCAGCAACTTCTGATCTTTCGATCAGAGAACATCATCATCATCAGCAACATCTGATCTTTCGATCAGAAACATCATCATCATCATATTCTGATCTTTTGATCAGAGAACATCATCATCGTCAGCAACAGCATCATCATCATATTCTAATCTCTTAATCAGAGAACATCATCATCATCAGCAACTTCTGATCTTTCAATCAGAGAACATCATCATCATCAGCAACATCTGATCTTTCAATCAGAAACATTATCATCATCATCATCAAAACATCAACATGATCCTTCCTTTCGGAATTACGGGATTTAGGTCTTTACGGAGTTACCAATGATCCTTCCTTTCGGAATTACGGGATTTAGGTCTTTACGGAGTTACCAATGATCCTTCCTTTCGGAATTACGGGATTTAGGTCTTTACGGAGTTACTAACGATCCTTCCTTTCGGAATTACGGGATTTAGGTTTTTACGGAGTTACTAACGATCCTTCCTTTTGGAATTACAGGATCAACGCATTTGTGGAACTCAGACAATCCTTCCTATTGGAATTATGGGATCAACACATCTGTGGAACTCAGAAAATCCTTCCTATTGGAATTACGGGATCAATTTAATGATCCTTCCTTTCGGAATTACGGGATTTAGGTCTTTACGGAGTTACTAACGATCCTTCCTTTCGGAATTACGAGATCAACATAGATGTGGAACTCAGACAATCCTTCCTATTGGAATTATAGGATCAACACATCTATGGAACTTAGACAATCCTTCCTATTGGAATTACAGGATCAAGTCAATGATCCTTCCTTTCGGAATTACGGGATTTAGGTCTTTACGGAGTTGCTAAATATCCTTCCTTTCGGAATTACGGGATCAACACAGATGTGGAACTCAGACAATCCTTCCTATTGGAATTACAGGATCAACACATCTGTGGAACTCAGACAATCCTTCCTACTAGAATTACGGGATCAAGTCAATGATCCTTCCTTTTGGAATTATGGGATTTAGGTCTTTACGGAGTTGCTAAAGATCCTTCCTTTCGGAATTACAGGATCAACACATATGTGGAACTCAGACAATCCTTCCTCTAGGAATTACAGGATCAACACACGTTCTCGAGTACCGAAGTCACCAGATCCATTCTAAACCGAAGTTCAAGGATGATACAATCCTACCACATTCACGGGGACCGAGATCTCCAGATACATTTTGAACCGAGGTTCAGGGATGATGCAATCCACCACTTTCATGGGGGCCGAGACCTCTGGATACATTTTGAACCGAGGTTCAGGGATGATGCAATCCACCACATTCACGGGGGTCGAGACCTCCGGATACATTTTGAACCGAAGTTCAAGGATGATGCAATCCCACCACATTCACGAGGGCCGAGACCTCCGGATACATTTTGAACCGAAGTTCAGGGATGATGCAATCCCACCACATTCACAAAGAACGAAGTCACCAGATCTATTTTGGACAGATGTCCCGGGATGATACAATCCCTCTTCATTCTCGAGGACCAAGGTCACCAGATCAATTTTGGACAGATGTCCCGGGATGATACAATCCCTTTTCATTCTTGAGGACCAAGGTCATCGGATCACTTTAGAGCAGATTCCCAGGGATGATACAATCCCACTACAACATCACTACTCCCCCTTTCAAGGAAGGTCTTTCCTAACAACACCAAGCTTGTCTCGAAAGTGTTCGAACTTTACTCAAGACAGAGGCTTCATCAGTACATCATCATCCAAACTATCATCATCTACATCTTCAGTATGTGAATACTGAACTATCACCATCTGTATCTCCAGTATGTGAATACTAAAAGCATCATCAGGTCACCATCATCTGCATCTACAGTATGTAAATACTGAAACATCATCTATATCTTCAGTATGGGAATACTGAAATCATCATCATCTATATATTCAGTATAAAAATATTGAATCACATCATTTGTATCTACAGTATGTAAATACTGAAACATCATCATCTGCATCTTTATCTTGAATGTAGAAATACCGGATTTCTATGTGTTACAACGGAACACGGGGTTCTCTGTTATCACAACTCTTGTTATCACATAGAATCAATGTAGTATCCATCTTCAGTTCAAAGAGACCTAATATCAGCTTCCGAAGCCATATGGCTTCACAACTTAGCAGAGCAATCTACTATGTATTCTTCTTCAGCCATGCTACGAGAAACGTTGGACTGTTTCCTACTAAACCATGAACTCATAGCAAACCCCAAACAAAAGCATCTACCTAATGTGCTTTTCCTGTCTGAGATACTTCCATCCCAATCTACATCTATGTAGACATACAATCTATACTCATGGCTACCATCATAATATAAACCAAATTCTATAGTCCCTTTCAAATATCTCATCACATGTTTTGCAGTTACTAGGTGAACCCATCTTGGTTGAACAAGATATTGAGTTAAGGTGTTCACAGAAAAACAAATGTCTGGTCTGGTATTTGTTAAGTACATCAATGACCCAATGATCTGTCTGTAATGAGTCATATCCACTAACTCTGATGAGTCATCAACTAATAGTTTTAGGTTGGAGTCCATGGGTGTGGCCATGACTTTGCATTCCAACATATTGAATCTCTTCAATATCTCTACCACATACTTTCCCTGGTTGAGAAAGATTTCTTCTGAACTTTGCCATACTTCCAGACCTAGGAAATAATGCATTAACCCAAGGTCTTTCATCTCAAATTCTTCTACTAGTTTCTTCTTGCTTTCCATGACCTGTTTCTCATTTCCTGTCAAGGATAAGTCATCCACATATAATAATAGGATGACAAGTTCATCTTCTACAACCTTGAGATAAAGGTTAGGATCAGCTTTACTTTTGGTAAAGTCTCGATCCAACAGGAAGTTGTCCATCATGTCGTATCATGTCGAACTTAGATATCTTCTGTAGTCACTCCCCCTGAAGTGGAGTATCATCTTCCCTCTTCATTCTGTACAGGTGGCTCTATGCTT
>LPNX010276555.1:235489-257392 GCA_001517045.1 Pseudotsuga menziesii
TATTTCATGCTTGGAAGTTTTCAAATTCACCAATATTATCATCAAGTTGATGTGATAGATCACTTTGAAATGAGAACCTCAAATGCAAATAGCAAAATATTAGATCTTACCGATATGAGGTGTCCGTCTTGCTTCCGGAGTTGGCTGATATAGGGTTTGTCAGAGAAACCATAATTTTCAAAACTTGGAATCTTTCAGATCTGATTGGATATAAATATATATCTCTTCAAATGGAGCTATCCAATGTACTCCTTTTCTGAAAACAGTGGAGGGAAGCTCCCGGAACAGGAAGCCCTAGTTTTCCAATTTCTTCTGCAGAAATTCCTGTTACTGCTTCTGTGATATCTCTGATGTTACTACTCCTATATGTCTGAAATTTCGTACTAAGGTAACCTCACATGTTCCTGATCCAACACCATAGGTTTCATAAGAATTGGTTTCACCAATTGGTATTTATGATCATTTTCCCAAGGTGACATGTTACATGACTGTTCAGAACAGTGAAGTTGTACGGCATGCCACGTGTCACTGGTTCATCGTCAGGTTCTAAAATTTAGACCACAAAAATTAAATTCCGTGCTATTTCTAGAACATCTTCAGGAATTCCATTTGGACCTCTGTATCCCACTCTATAGCAATTTTCCCTAGGTGTCCTGTTTAGGGATGAATTCTGGAAGAGGTTGGAACCCTAACTTGGAGGGATCATATCTCCTAGAATATAGTGAAACTGAGGCTGAATTTTGGACACATTGTTCATCGGGATTATATATTTTGTATATACAAGTTTCAGCTCCTGAAACTTCTCCAATATTGGGATATAGTTAATATACCAAAACGTAGCAGTTTTAGTATTTAGGGTTTTTCTAGCTCCAGGTCAAACTAGGGTTTGACTTTCCCAGAGTTTCACCCAACCAAAAATCTTGATCCAGGTCTCTAAAATTCAATTTTTATGAGGATATAAATCCTATGTTGGGCTCACTCAAAAATTCTTCTTCTACAAGAAGCCCTAATTTCCCACACCGAAAACTGAAAATGCTCGGAATCGAATTCTGCTTCGACAGAAAGATGCACCCTTCAATGGAGAGTCAGCCTAGCCTTCTTTTGCTGATCGATTGTGGAGAGAGAACCAAAAAGTAAGAAGCCCTATATTCTGTAGCTACACAATGTCTTCTTTTCAGGGTGGCTCTGATACCATGCTAAATTTTCATATGCTTAGCTAAGACATCAGTATTTCATTTCATTTTCATAACAAAATCATATAAACAGGATCACTGAAAGATAGACAAGCACAACCATACAAAAGGAACACAAAGATTTTTCCTGGGAAAACCCTAAAGGGAAAAACCCAGCAAAAGCTTCCTCAATATAGATGTCCCAAAAAGATAAAAGATAAAACCAGCAAGGAGATCAAAGCCTGATCCTCCTCCTTCTCCAACTACTTCTCTTCTCCACTAATACGCTACACAAGTGAGAGTGTGTGTCTCAAATGAGGAGAGCTACACCTCTATTTATATTCATCTGTTCACTTCAATTAACTCATCCGACATGTAGGCTCGAGTTAATCATGTAGGCTCGAGTTACACATGTAGGCTCAAGTAACCACACTGGGGTGCTAATGACCCACATTTACAATTAGAGGGGACAACCTCATTACTCTTATTAGTTCTTCTTATTAGAAGCATCGAAGTACAAGATAATACAAGTGGTTCTCCCGGTAGGACCATCGGGGACCACAAAAGATACATATATAATATTCTTTGAAGTTACAATATTTCAACAAAGAAGATGGATGCATATTTTTTTAAAAATTGTTTTTTGGGGGAAAAAAGAAATAATATACAATATAGTTTGTAGCATGGTGTCTAGAATGTCAACATGTTAAGGATGAACACTATCATCCTGCAGGTCTTTTGAAACCTCATGATATTTCAAAGAAAAAATGAGAAGTCATATTGATGGAATTTGTGGAGGGATTTACCATGAATCCACAAAAGAATGATTGTATCATGGTGGTGTTATATAAGCTAACCAAGAGTGCTCACTTTATCCCAATCAAAAAAACCTTTGATGCACGTACTGTTGCTCAAAATTTCCTCAAAGAGATAATTCTCTTGCATGAGGTGCCCCAAAAAATCATTTCAAATAAATATTCTTGATTTAATTCAAGGTTTTGGTAGAGTATCCAAGCCTCTATAGGTAGTTAACTAAACTTTAGTGCTTATTATCATCTAGAGATAGATGGCCAAAATGAGAGAGTTAACCAAATACTAGAAGATATGTTAAGAATGTATGTCATGAACCAGCAAAATCACTGGGAGAAGTACCTTCCCTTAGTTGAGTTTTCCAATAATAATACTTATTACAATTCCGTTCTTGCAACCCCATATGGGTTTCTTAATAGGATACATTGTAATACCCATCTGAGTTGAGCTAGTTAGAATATCATGCCATGTTAGGGCCTAACTTGCTATAAGAAATGGAGGAGAAAATGGCTATGATTAAACAAATGCTTAAGGAAGCCATGGATAGATATAAAAGTTGTGTTTATGCTAAAATAGTATATAAAAGATAAATTAAAGGTAGAAAATTATTTGTTAGAGTAAGGCCTAACAACAGTTCCTTTAGGTTTGGAAAAGGAACGAAGCTATTCCATAGATTCGTTGGACCATTCAAGATCATTGAAAGGATTAGACGAATTGATCATTGTATTGAGCTACCATCCCATTTAGAAAAGATGCATAATGTATTCCATGTATTAATACTTAGACCTTATGTTTATTACCCCTCACATGTGTTGAAATTGGAGGGACCACAAGTTTCCACTGAGGGAATCATTTAGGTTGAACCAGGTGACAAAAGGGTTTGTCAGCTAATGAACCAGGTACTTGATCAAGTAAAGGTTCAATAGGACCAGTATATCCCTATATCTTCTACCTATGAGGATGCAGAGTTATGTGTTGATATTTCCCATACTTTATTGAGTAAATATAATGTGGCACCACCCTATATAGTATCCAAGTTGAGCATATTAGTAGGAAGAGATCATAAATTAAACCAACATTCTGAGATGATTATATTCTATCATGTCCTATATATGTGATGGTTACCAAGATAGGAATACGTCATGATGGTTATGTGGTTTTATGTTTCTTAGGATGACATATGTTCATATAATGATGATAATATTCTAATGATGTGCTTTCATGTGATATCTTGGTAAAGTTACTTAATATTCATGATGTTGTTATTATGTCTTTGTATGATTTTGATGTTACAGTGATGTAAACATGTATTAGTTAGAATATGGTCCCTAATATTTGTGATGTTGTTATGATGAATATGATATGATTATTATGTCATTTTGTTCTATGATATTCATGATGATACTATGAGAACGATGTTATAATGATGATGATATTTCATGATGATTATATAGTTTTATGTTTATGATGATGTTACAATCTTATTTTGGCATGCGATATCATGCAATATTTTTGTATTATTCATTATTTTATTATGAATGTGATGGTGTATGATAATATCATGTTCTCATGATAGCATGTAGTAACATATGTTCCTTGATAATGATGGTGATGATGATGTTATGTTCTCATGATGGCATGTTGTGTCATGTGGTTTCTTAACATTCATAATAAGTATGTATTTTCTCTAAATGTTATGGTTTTAACTAATGTTTTGGTGGCATGATGTGAGTTCAATCTTGATAGAAATCCATCCTTGGTCTTGGAGGACTTTTTTATTCAATGATCTCATGGGAACCCATAACCATGAAAGATGAGTTTATACAAGTAACACCTTATGGTTTGAGGACAAACTTAATTAGTAAAACTATTCTAGTATTTCTTTTACCTCCTACAATATGAAAGGAAAAATAATAGCTCAGGGGGATTGAAGTTGTACTCACCCGTAAAAGGGTGTTATATAAAGCATGGACCTTCAATGTCTAATAATGGGGATGAGGTAGGATAGTTTAGGGGGTCTATCCCAATATTGCTAATATGCCTGTGGTATATGAGTGAGTGTACCAGACTAGATGTCAGTATCATCTAGATGATGCCTAGGGTGCATGGTTTAGTGTACCATATTTGATGTTTGGTATCATCCAAATTAGTTCTAGGGTCTATGAATCCCAATGTATGATAAAGGAAGATAATATCCTAATTTTGAATGGAATTTTGATTCCTATTGTGGTTACATGATTATCCATGTACTAGATGCAATAGAGGGCTTGTGTCATGGCGAGCGAGACCATTTGAAGTGTTGGGGGATATTCAGAGGTTGAGAAGACGGTGTGATTTTTGGGTGAGGGTGCGTGAGGTAGGAAGGAAACCATGGGATTGACTTGTTTTGATGTGTGATTGTAATATAGATGATGTATAATTACACAACTTGATCTCATACTAGGTATTCAGTAAGAGTAATCTATCATGTAGTAAAATAAGGTGTTATATTTGTAATAGTGTAGGTATGACATTTACCCATGATGACCACACGAGTAACTCTCACCCTCACACAATAGTATTATTTATCTAGGTGTGTATTGCATTATGGTTGTGCATATTGAGTGATGGTGTATGTGTCTTTTATGGGAACAAGAAAAAAGGGGTGGTGCAACTTTGGGACGAAGTTTTTTGAAGGAGGAGTGTTATGTAATGCTCATTTGTAAAATAAATTAAATATGTATATATAGGTGCATAATAATAATCTTATTATACATATAGGTGCATAAAAATAAATTATACATGTAATATAGGTACATAATAGGACATATTCAAATAAAAAAGGTTAATTAAGCTAATTTACCATTTCATTAATCTAAAAAGGATTTAAGTGCATGGATGACAAGTTAAGTCATCCATGCAAATAAACCATATTATTATAATATGGGAAAGGGGGGGATTTAAGGAGAATAAGGGGGTTGTTTCAAGGGTTGTTATCGGTTTTATAAGGGGATTTCATGAGAGAATGGGGACTTTTATGTTGGTTATTGTGTGTGAGTTTTTTTCCTAGTAATTATGAGGATTTATTTAGGGGAAGTAGAGTCTTGATCTAGTTAAGTGAATTTTGAGGAGGTATTTTTATAGCATAGTTTTATTGATTGAGGACTTGGGGGGCTCTCATCCTTTGATTGAGAGATAAGGTGGGTGGATATTTATCCCCCACATCCTGTAGCTACTAGTTGGATATAGTTGTTGGGTACCTATTCCAATTTTAGTAAGTGTCATCCAAACTCAATGTATGTCTAAACCTTAGTTAGTCCAGTTAAATGAATTAGTAAACGTAAACGGATGTTATTCTTGCCGTAAAATTGGTTTTATCGTTGAATAATGCATTTATCCGAGTCAAAATACCATTTCTAGGTGTATAGTGGATAAGTTTAGTAGCTTAGATTTCTTGGGTAGGTGTTACATTTGGCAAGGACTTATGTTAAGGATGTAGATTGTAATATTCACTAATTCTAACTAGCAGTGACATGGAACATTCCAACTATCCACCATGAATATTTCCATATCCATAATTTCCATATTCCTCCTTTCCACAACCCCATTTTGTTGTGGTGTGAAAGGAGTGGTATATTATCTGTGTATACCTTCTGTTTTTCATAATTCCTTGAATTGTGTTGAAACAAACTCACCTCCATTTTCAGATCTTAGAGATTTAATTTTTTTTTATCAAACAAATATTTCTATACTACAAAATTATAAAATTAATCTAACTTCTTTATAGTGTCCCTTTTTTAAATTTTTACCAAAATGCCCAATTTTTCATTTTTTCCACAATTTTGGCTGTTGACTAGTTTTAGTGTCTTGGTCTCCAAATCATCCCAATTGCTCCCAAATATTCAGAGAAGGTGTATGAATGATAAAATAACTTATTTATCATGTTCATAGATGTATTTTGGGCTCCCAATTACATATTGTTGCGCTAACTGGGCAGACCCGGGTTTTACCTCTAACTTCGAACCAACAAAAGACCCACAATGTTGGCCCTTTCGGCAGCAGCCTGTGAACAGCCTACAGTCTCACCCGAAACAGCTATGGGGTGCCGCAGAATCAGGTTTCTGCAAGCAGAAGAGAGAATATTACTGTACCTTTAGTCTTTAACTATTAATAATCACTTAACACAATGCATGCATTATCAAATATGTAGCTTCGCGATTAGATCAACAAACAGTTACTTGCACAGCCCTTATCTGGGAATTCACAGCGAAGCTAGTTATTAACAGCAATCTTACTTTATCAGTTATTTACTTAGCAGTGCATAAGATATAATAACAAATCAACACAAATGAACCACAACACCAGATGTAACGTGGTTCAACCCCAGTGTAGGGGTTACGTCCACAGAACTGCGTTTTTTTACAACTAAAACAACAGTTCTGATCTGTGCACTCAGCTGTAGATCCTTTCAGTCCTCAAAGCCGCGCACACAGTAGCAGGCCTCTGCGCACACAGCTGCAGATCTTCCTTTTCACCAAAAACCCCTCTGCGGACATAGCTGCAGAGGTCGTCCACGCACACAGCTGGGACTTAACCTTCTTACAAAACCCTTATACAATCTCATATCTTCACATTACATTAGCTTCGTAAGATAATCATGAAAGACCTAAACCTACTTCTTTACATAAGTGCCTATTTATATAGCGCACTGTTACAAAATCATGGACTTAAACCATGGGCGCCCAAAACCCTAACCCTGGATTTAACCCAAGGGTTAATTACAAAAAGGGGTTTCGACCCACCCACGCCACCCCTAAGACTATTTTAGGTTGTAAATCCACTTACACTTCCACAAAAACTGCGGAGTTACCAAAACTAAGGATCTTTAGGGTCGGAGCCCCAACAGGCCCCTAAGACTCACTTGTGGCCCGTCCCGGGGCACTCTGCGACTTTTCTGGTGGGAGAATCTTGCTGGTGATGCGTAGTGTGCATTGTGCTGAAGCCATTCATCTAGTCGTTAGCTGTTTGTGCGTTTCCTTTGGAATTTTTATGCTGGTAACAATCTTCTAAACCTGTCAGCAGCCCCCTCTTTCAATCTACTTGTCAAACTTCGGGTCCTTTGAATTATGCACGGGGGCGTCACCTAGGGACCAATATGATATCACGTCCGTTCATATTGGGGGGGTTAAAAATCAAAAAATTACAAGCCAATATATTGGTGGTATATTAGGGGTAAAAAGGGTTTTTTTTTAATTATATAAATATGCAATATGTTGGGGAATATTTTATTTCACAATGCCACCCGATGCCTCCACCATAACCCTGCGTGATGCATAAGGTTTTTCTGTGGGTTTTCACCATCGTTTTTCTGCGTTTTTCTTGGGTTATACTAAAAAACTAGGACGACGCCATTGAAGCTCTGCGTAGTTGCGAGGAGCTTTCATCCCATAGCCCAGACAGGAACTAGAGATCGTCGGTTCCTGTATTGGGGCGTTGGCGCCGTTGGCCTGCTCTGAAATCATGAACGAAAAAAAGGGATCCACATCGATTCCTTTGACACCCATGGAGATTGGGT
The DNA here is from genome assembly GCA_001517045.1 of Pseudotsuga menziesii. NCBI lineage: Eukaryota > Viridiplantae > Streptophyta > Pinopsida > Pinales > Pinaceae > Pseudotsuga > Pseudotsuga menziesii. The sequence continues at coordinate 243,026 of LPNX010276555.1, forward strand.
TTGATGTGGGTGTTCACATGGAGAATCATGACAAAGATTGGCTGATCGACAACCTGTTAATGCTCCCAATTGAATACCTTCGACAGATAATGGAGTCCATCAGGGGGTAGGGAAATTATGAGAGATTCATCGGCTGAGCTCTGGTACTGTACGTTGACAGGTGGTTTATAATGTGATTAAACCCCATGGTTGTATGAAGGGAAAGGGATATGAAATGAAAAAATGTATTAGAATGTATCATTAGGCTGCTTCCTGTGGAGAAAGAAGATATTGTTCCTGTTAGCTTTCTGTTTGGGCTCCTTCGTTGTGCCTTCACATGGAATGTGGGAAAAGAGTACAGGTTTGGGGTGGCACTTTTGGATGGCCTCCAGGACGATCGCCTGAAGATAAACCAGGGAAGGCTTTGTTTTTACTACTGCTCTCTTATGAAGAAATAGAGGAAGGGGATCTTTTGATTGCTACCAAGATACTTGAGGGCACCCATTACGTTCTTCATCCTAATGGCTCGACAATGTTTATAGCCAGGGTGAATGAGGAATCTTCAGAAATCTTTTTCATGGGAAACTGACAGAGATGCTACTGCAATAGAAATTAGTCATGCATACCCTAGAGAGGGCATTACAAATGGATATGGATTTCGGTACCCTGATTCTAAACCGGGGGAATTTGTTTGTGTCTCGAAAGGGTTTTATAGCATTCGTTTGGAGAGAATCCAAAGCAGTATTGACCCTCCAGAGAATGGACCTGCAGACATTGCTAAAGAATGGAGAGAGAGTGGCAGCATTACCTCCGATGGAAAACTTTTCTTATCTCACTAAATATTACTCAAATGTGTTTGCAAGCTACTCTAGGCTACCTTCTGTGTCTTTAACAAGGTCGAGATCCCCCCCTAGCCTGTAGCTCGATTAGTTACAATGGAACTGCAAATTTCTCCTATTTGTTCTAGCAAATCATGGATATTGATATTTTTCTAATATTTAGTTCTCAATAGTACTATGAATAAATTTCAAGTGGTTATAGGAAAAATAAGTTGCTGTAGCCACAGTATAATTTTTTAGATCTTGTTATTTATCTTGCATGTCATTGATTTGCCAAATTTCTCAATGATTTTTTTCCAAAAAGAAGCTCATGTAACCCCTTATCACGATGTGAAGATATGTTCCTTCCACAAAGGGGACCCTGAGGAAGACATGAGATTTCATGTTTTCTTCTGAAAGGGAATGAAAGACATAATATTTCTCCTTTGCTGATAAGAACTAGCATATCCGATCTTTAGTTATATTCTTTGTTTCATCTCCTTGGCAATGGGCAAATAACTTACTTGAAAGTTTACTTGTTTTTTCTCTTGTCAGTGGATTATCTTGTTATTCCTTTCCACTATCTGTGTTTTGTTCCCATTTTCTAAAAGCAAGTTGCAGATTAGGTGCACATTCTCTAAAAAATATTTGTCCATGGATTTTTCATTTAATGGTTGGAAGCATGTTACAGTCCATCACTTGCTTTTGTACCAGAAGGCATTCTCAAGTTCATATTATTGTCATAAAAATGCCATCATCAATATTGCTTTTGATAATCATCATCATGATTTCCATCTTCGATTGAGGGATGAGCATGCATATTAGACCATCCTGTAAGAGTTTAGCTAGTTAGTATAAATCAAAGATAATAGCATTTGGAATGGAGTGGTGCTGATCCCAAACCTGGGTATTTCTTGTTCTTGTAATCTTATTTTACCATTTGCAGTTGTTGATACACAGTATTTTGCAGTTTGCATTTTGTAGTAACATAATATATGTTTTTCTCCTTCAATTTATTTGCTGAGAAGCCTAATGCCTATTTTGCAGATACAAGGTTCACACAGCAGGAACTTCCTGCTTCCAGACTTATTCTCACTCCAGCATGGGTGAGTTCAGACACCTGGCTTGAAGTACCATGGCTATGTTGAAGATTAAGGTTACCAGGGATTCAGCTATATTACCTACACTAAAATTCTTGTGTGTTTTAATTATGCAGGTCATATTAGGATTTATGCTGATTGGTATAATATTCATCCCAATTTGAGTTTCTTGTCTCCTTGCTTCTCGGATTGTATAATTCTTTTGACCCTAAAGTTACCTTTTTACACATTCTTCTACGTTTGAATTACTGGAACCCTATAACTGTAGTCTGTTGTGTGGTGATAATTATGCATACATTTTGTGAAAGAGACTGAAAATCACCTCCCATTTTCAGGTGGTTGAAATTGTGAACCGATATGAGACTGCATGCATCCCAGAGGAATGCCGGAGTAACAAGTTGGCCTACATTCAAAGTGGTTCAACTTCCAAGAGTTGTGCGAGAATCCTGAGGGTGAGTTATAAGTTTCACTTTGCAAATGAGATAAGGAAAATTTGAAAGCATAAAATATCAAATTACTAAAACTAAATCAAAATGCTAAGGGTACCTGCTCCGAGTAAAAGAACTATCAAAATAATTTTACATAATGTATTGGATGGACAGCATACTATCGTTTTCTGAAAAATGTATAGTAAGACCCAGTAGGATTCAAGAATATTTTCTTGTATGCATTGGATGCAATCAGCTCTTTGATAATTCAATATTGCAAAGTTGCATCCTTTGATATTCTTCTTCAAACATTAGCTTATATAGTTTAAGATGTAGTCTACACTATGGTACTATTTAAAAGGGAATCGTCTCTTAGAGTTCAACTGGTAAGTAGCTTGTCTTGATGGCTTGGTTTAATGGTTGATTACCTTTTGCTTGAGAGATTCAAATAAGTGCTACATGCGTTGACATAACAACATAAATTACTTTCTAAGTTCGAATAATTTTTTTCCTCTTTCAGAAAGAATTCCCCAAAATATCATTAAAGATCATAAAGTGACCAAAGGGTTAAGACTTACATTAGATTGCTGATACAGTTTAGTTCTAAGATTGTTTTCTGCTGAGAAAAAAGTAACAAAGGATATGTATTCTATCAAAATCATGTAAGACTTGTACCTTGATAGTAAAATGCCTAGTGGATGTTCACCTGTCTTTATGCCGACAATGCTGTGAGTCATTTAGGGGCATTCTACAAAGTTTTTCGCCAAACCCAAGTCTCAATGTAGGTTAAGGATGCTCTTATGGGTTCCAGGAGTTGCTTAACATACTTAAAGAATGTTCAACTCCAAAGTGTTATTTCTGTATGATGCTTCACAATACAAAAAGGAATGCTACAGGTATGTCTATTGGCCAGTGTAACAGAGGTAGCAAAGAAAAGAACCAACAAACGTAGATTTAGGATCTTCTATCCTACCAACGTTGCATTGTATATTTTCCAGTTACCCTGCAATCAACACACCTTCTGTAAAGAAGGAACCCTTAAGAACTACTAAGATTTAGACTGGAAGAAGAATACCGATGCCATCTGGTGGTGTTTAATGAGTGCAAGTCTATGTATTAGGAACTAATCTTTAAATATCTAAAAATTCATCATTTGACTAGTGAAAGAAGAGTGACACCTTTAAGCACAAGAAGAAAGATGAGGCATTACACCAGCCTTCCAAAATCTATAGGACCTCAAAATATTTGTTACCCATATGAACCAATACTTAAGGAATTAGGACGTACTTCTTTAATCTCAGATGGGTCAAATGAACTGAACCATTGAGGCTATTGGGATGAGATTTAATCTCTGTTTGACCAAAATGTGATTTTTTTTTTACCAAAATGGGTAGGATATTTTATATTAAAAGAGAGGAGATTTTATATTGGTCTATTTGCAGGTCAAATTGGTCCTTCAACAGGTCCAATTGAAGCTGAAATTCCCTCCTCTCATTGAACTAATGTTGCTCATTCTCGTCTTTCCATTCTTCTCGGTGTTACTCCCTGTCTCCGAGGACCCATTCCATCTCATGGAATTGACACTTGAGCCTATGCAGACCATGAATTACCTAATGAATACCATGCCTGGTATAGAAAAAGGGATCATCTAGACCACTATTGCTATCCATTACAGCTGGGCGAAAATGTTCTCTAGTTGAGTCCATCACCCTGGAAAAGATACGAAGAGAGCTCTTGAAATTGGGAATACTGCTGCATAAGACCTTCGTAGACTGATACTTGAGACCCCAATGTAGGTTAAGGATGCTCTTATGTGTTCCAGGAGTTGCTTAACATACTTAACGAATGTTCAACTCCAAAGTGTTATTTCTGTATGATGCTTCACAATACTAAAAGGACTGCTGCATGTATGTCTATTGGCTAGTGTAATAGAGGTAGCAAAGAAAAGAACCAACAAATGTAGATTTAGGATCTTCTATCCTAACAACGTTGCATTGTAGATTTTCCAGTTCCCCTACAATCAACACACCTTCTGTAAAGAAGGAACCCTTAAGAACTACTAAGATTTAGACTGGAAGAAGAATACTGATGCCATCTGGTAAGTGGTGTTTAATGAGTGCAAGTCTATGCATTAGGAACCCATATTTAAATATCTAAAAATTCATCATTAGGAACTCATCTTTAAATATCTAAAAGTCTATGAGTGAAAGAAGAGTGACACCTTTAAGCACAAGAAGAAAGATGAGGTATTACACCAGCCTTCAAAAATCTATAAGACCTCAGAAGATTTGTTACCCATATGAACCGATACTTAAGGAATTAGGATGGACTTCTTTAATCTCATATTTTTCAAATGAACTAAACCATTGAGGCTATTGGGATGAACATTAATCTTTGTTTGACTTAAATGTGATTTTTGTTTTACCAAAACGGGTAGGAGATTTTATATTAAAAGAGAGGAGATTTTATATTGGTCTATTTGTAGGTCAAATTGGTCTTTCAACAAGTCCAATTGAAGCTGGAATTCCCTCCTCTCATTGAACTCATGTTGCTCATCCTCATATTGCTATTCTTCTCGGCGTTGTTCCATGTCTCTGAGGTCCCATTCCATCTCATGGAATCGACGCTTGAGCCTACATAGACCAGGAATTACTTGATGAAGACCATGCCTGGTATAGAAAAAGGGCTCATCCAGACCAATGTTGCTATCCATTAGAGCTGGGTGAAAATGTTCTCTAGTTGCGTCCGTCACCCTGGAAAAAATACGAACAGAGCTCTTGAAATTGGGAATACTGCTGCATAAGACCTCCTTAGAATGATACTTGAGACCCCAAATTTGATAATATAATAGATGAGGAGGGAAGCAGCTAATAATTATAGGAACATCCCATCTCAATCCAAATCCTCCGCAAGTTAATGTTGAGAGTCCGGTATCTGATACATCGTACACCAGTTCATGGAAACTGCTTATCATCATTCTGCCTCTGCTTGAACTTGAGTGATTCACCTTATGGGGGAGAAGCTTATGGGGGAGAAGGACATCGCAATATTTGGATGACATCCCATCCTGTTGTGACATAATATCTATTAATCTCTCATGTGCGAAAATTATGAAAGAACCAGCCCCTCACTTATAATATGATGCTCTTGATGTGTAATAATCAAGGCCTCTTGGTTTAAGAACATGTCTCATCCTTGTCATGATCACGATGATTGTTTCTATAAGGCGGTTCCACTTGTCCCTTGAGTTACTCTCCATTCTAAAGTCTCGATCCCAAGTTAGAATAGGAACCTTCAGCTCTTTATGGTATTGCTTCATAGTGTTATTTGCCAAGGTGGTTTGCATAACATCCCTCTATTCCTTTCAAGGCTTTGTTGGCCAACGAATCCACATCCCAATTGTGGGCCCTTAGGACATGAAAAAAATTAACCTTTGTAATTCTCTTCAGGTTTTCCAAAACTCTGCTTTGCATCATATCCTTGCATCCTATCCAAGGAGGAATTTTGTAGAGGAGACTAGTACTTCACCGCTTTAATTCCAAGCTTTGAGTATCCTAGAATTAGGACATCTGAAATCCCTTTCTTGATGAGCATGTTTGTTCCTTGCCATAAGGCCAACGGTTTCACTTGGTTGGTTGAAGCCTTTCATAGTGTAATGTTCCATTATTGATAAATAGGGTATTGACTGAGGAGTAATGATACATGGAGCTAAGAATACATTAAATACAACATTATGAGATCATCAGTAGATTGTAGAAGGTCGTTGGAGCATATATCAACAAGCATGCAACCCTTATTTCATCTTGCATAAGTCAACGGGAAATTAGAAATTAGGATTGCATGCATGCAAAAGTAAATTCATGCAAACCCTAAAAGCTATATAAGAATTCGTTGAACCAAAAGGACATCTATGATCATTATTACCTTTGAGTTTGGTTTTAAGAGTAGCAGTAGCCGTTGCAACAAGTTGGGGTTGGAGACGTGAGTCTTTAGCTAACAAGTGTTTTCGGCAATGAAATATATCTTCCCTAATCACTTTTAGGCTATGTCACAAGGTTCAGGTTCGACAACCTTTAGGTTCGATTCGGGTTCAAATTTTTCCATAAGGTTCGGATGAGGTTCCCCATTAGGTTTGTATGTATATATATAATTGCTTTAAGTATAATTATTAATGATATTATATTGTAATTATTAATTACTTATAATTATATATTAACTTTTATATATAATTATATTAAACTTTAAAATTATATTATATAATTTTAAAGTTCAATATAACTATATATACATTTAATTAAAAATTAATACATACATATATAATATAAAAGAAGTGAAAAATAATAGTCGTAACTATACAAAGGTGTTGTCATAGCTTTAAATCCAATATAATATAAAAATGTGATACATTATTACATATGCGACTGGTAAATAAACTTAACCATAATAAATATCATAAAATATGGAGATTAGTGGGTTAACTCAGTCGAAGATTTTTTATTGATGGAATTGCTCAAGGGAAATTGCCTCCCCGAAGGTTTTCGATTGATGGAATCACTCAAGGGAAATTGCCTCCCCAAGCGGTAGGGTTGAGGGTTCACGTAGTACGCTCTGTAGGTTCAAGTCACACTGTATTTGAGTCAGCAATTGCAGGTTCCAGTCTACAACCTCAATCGATATAAAATATTTCTCTTGTCTATCGCCTTATATTTGACGAGACTCACACACAGGATGAGAATCGATGGTGGTTCGACGAACCTAATCGAACCCAATTTTTTTGTTAAGGTTCACTGAACTTCGAACCTCAAGCTTGAAGTTCGATGAAACCTGTGACTTAGCTTTTAGGATAGATCACTCAGATCTATCATCAACATCTCACGCATTCATCATTCTTCAGATTTTAAGCACACCCTGGAAGACAAGTTCACCAGGTTCACGTTTCTACTATTGGGGGGCGTATTGGAAATTCATGGAACAATTCACATAGGTCCAGAAACTCCATATTTTCTTTGCATGCTTCCACCATCATCATCGGAGGGGAAATATTATTATACAAGGAGATTACCGAGTCATTTGTTATTTGTCCGTAGGAGTTACAAGCAGAAACTATAGAAGAGGAGGGCGTCATCCTATACAAGCAAACCAATTTGCTACTGACCCTAGAGGAGCAAACTTTATGCATGTGTCATTCTTTCTCTCCAACTAAGTCATACCACCATTTCCAGAAAGTTATAGCTCCACTAGACAAGTATTGAAGGGGTTACAAGGAGATTTCTATCCATAGAAGGACGTTTTACAGCTGCATGGGCGTCATCTCTGAGCTGGCTTCATGTTTTGGATATCTGGCAGATGCATGGCATGCATGTCTTTGATATATTGAAGAGTCTCCACAACTATAAATATTGGCGTGTACTTCAAATCAAGCCGAGTTATATTTCCTATTCTATCTTCAAATCTGCTATATATTAGGAATTTTTAGCACGCCACTTATTTTGTATGAAAATTTTATTATCTCTTAAACACACTTGAAACACATAAACTGCAATCATATTATCAAATAAAGTAGACTATCAGTTGGGATATTACAGTGGTATTCTTCTTCGCTGGAAGTGGGTGTAATTTCCTTACTAGGCTATCATCCTCCATTCTAGAGTTGATAATCAAGTGGTATGCAAGCGTGGGAAGACAAAGTTATTCACTGGGGATTGTTATCACACTTCTAGAGCAGCAAGAACTTCTGTTACAAAATGATAGTCATCTTGGGTTTGGAATTCCTTACTACTATTGTTATCCTTTTTATTTTTATGTCATGGATTGCTAAATACAGCTTGCTTAAGCATTATTGTTACAACTTTTGAATGAATGTATTTGGTAAGATTATGTATTGTCTTTAATGCTCAATCTAGATACATAGGGAAACTTCCATGCTCTGATTACTAATATTTCACCCTTCAAATTTTCTTTACAGTTTGAAACCTGAATGCTCTCTTTGGCGTTTCCATGTTTAAAAAATTCGAAATTGCTGAAAATTTATCTGTCACTGTTTTTCTACGATCTAGGAACTCACTTTCAGGAACTAATCGAGAACCTCTAATTTATTTTTCCATGCTTTTCCTTTTCTGACCAAACTTCGTTTCACGCATGGTCTGCTCTGAAATAATGCCTGTATCTGGTGATTGTATCCTAATTTCTTCAAGATAACAAGAAAAATTCAAAATATTGTCTCCATCATTATGAATATTGCTTTCACTCTCTGATGACCTTTTAAAGTCTCTCTGTTGTATTCAACTCTGGATCAGTTATTAAAGATATTGCACCAGAAACATTAGACCTCAAATGGTTCTCAAAATGGCTTGTAGGCACTACACCAGCAACACCAAACCTGAAATGGTACTCAAAAAGGCTTGTAGGCTTCTTTATCTTTAGTATGGACCTCATATTGTCGGATTTAGATGTTGATAAGTCAACCAGTACCTTTTTCATACCTGTCTTCTCTTCAAACAAAGGTCTAGGGCCAGGATCACAAAAACTATAGGTATATTGAAGCTCAGGTGAAACGATTATAAAACCATGGGTCACAGCCTCTGATCCTCATTGCTGTAATAGGGTTTCCTCAAATATACTGCTTAGAATTGACCATAAACTACCATGAAGATATGACCACGCTGCTACAGGAAGTTACAATGTCCAAACCTTCTTCAGATTGTAAACATGCCTTCAAACTGTCCCTTAAAAATGTAATAAACAATCCTCATGCATACATAAAAATAAAACCATAAGAAACACCAGGAAAATTCCATAACCATTCTTCATCACTCAATTCCATGCCATACATATTATGGAAGAAACCACCCCAGAAATCTATCTGGATCTCCAAGTGGAGCTAAACATATACACATCTTTTATACACCTAAAGGATTGCCTCCTTACAAAGGGGAGGTGTAGGCTCAGTACTGTAGGGCTAGCACATGAATATTCAGCAGAAGCTATTGGCACTGCATGTTATCTGAAAAATTGATCACCCACATCACCACTAGTCGACAAGAATCCTCATGAGGTGTTTAGTAAGAAAACCAATATAAATTTGTTGGTTTTCCTTTCCTTTGGGGGAATCCATCCTTCCTCAACTGTCATCAAGTACCACAGAACTGTATTATGTATAATTTTGTAAAATTTTACATGAATCATGGAAGTGTAATGGGATTCCAAGTCACCAAAATGATTGGGAGAAGGTGCAATGATATACATTTTTATAAATTATTATATTGAAAATTCATATTCTTTTGGAATTATTATTATGTTTAACTAATGCTCATACAGAGTCCAACTATTATTATGTTTAACTAATGCCACATCAGTTTGGAGTGAGAAACTGCTATCTACATTTATATTTTATGCATATCACGATAAAAGTAAATATGAAGAACACACTATTATATGGATAAAATATGATTTGCCTTTTACTTTCATGTGTGGGACAATATTTTACAGGCATAAACTGCCTGGTGGTAATCTAGGTTAGATTAGAAGTTTAATTTTCAAAATTTGTAAACTAAAGAGGCTTAGCAAACCATAAAATTATAGCCTTGGTAAGTCACACAGAGCTGACTATTTGGGTTGTAAAATATAGTTTTTTTCAAGGTGATAACTTTTATTTCCAAAGTTTACTCTATAGACTGCACTTTAAGCATTATTTGTATTGTATTAATATCTTTATATCCAGTGGAAAATAACCTCAATTCCCCTGTTCTTGCTTTTCATATTTTTTCATGCTGTCTTCTGCTCTGCAAACAGTTTTGGCCATAAATACCATCTTTTGAATGGAATCAAGTAGTGGATATAACAGGTGGTGTGGACCCAACAGAGCTCGATTTGAATTGAAAGCATTTCTATCAATATAGTGGTTCCCTAACCACTCCTTTATGCACAGAGGGAGTGATGTGGATGGTGATGAAAAAGGTAAAGTGACCATATCACAATCTTGCTAAGTACCTTTTCTTGTTTTCAATAGAATTTGCAGTTTCCTATTGTATCCATGACGTGCTTCACGGATCTATATACATTATTTATTGCGCCATGTAGAGTATGAAGCTGAACCCCAGATAATGTATGCATACCTTAAGCTTTCAAAGGAATCACATCACAACCTTTTATAAGATAGATAACTACCAAAACTGTCTAGTCAAAATGTATATGATGTGTGGTTTCTTATTGGGTATTATTGCTTAATATAAACTTTAAGCATTCAAAAGAGATATAAGAACCTTAATGTTGGTTCTGTTTTTGCATTTTTGTATAGCAAGTAGTTTCTTTACTAGGATTTATCTATGTAGACTTGAAGTTGGATTAACCTTCATGGGTTTGGGATTTACTGATTCCATCTTCTAACTTTTACAGATACGCAAAGTCTCTCCCATGCAAGCGGATATGTTATATGCTGCTCTGAAGGTAGAGCACAATTTCAGTTCTGTTTTCTTTAGTTTATTTCTATTCACTAGAATGAAATGTCTCTACTTATGAAGGAGTGCATGAGTTTATTTAGAGCAAAACATTTTAATAAAATGACTTCAATTTTTGAATGCATTGTGCTTTTTCTTTTTAAGTAGAATGTATATGTTACGTATTGCAGCATGAAAATTCTCGCCCAACTAAAGCTCTGAATGGAAGAAGTGTATACAAGAGGAAATTAGCATGATTCCTTCCGAGTAATGGAGGAGCACGGGTCTATACATGAAATGTTTTTTCTCACATTTCGTGCATTACTCCTATTTCCAAGGAGGTCATCACCCTCCTGCTCTGGGATCAGTTTGCTTAACTATGGAGATGCATCTTGAATAAGCTCCCCCAAATAACCTAGATATGATGTATTAAGTCTTCTTTTGTAGTCCAATAGTAGATGTAATAAAAGATATACATTGTATTATTGGCAGATTTCTTGTACTCCTTTTGTACAGGGACTTCTATTACATAAATTTACAGTCCATCATCATTTTCTCTTGTTATCTCATTTTGCACTATATTTAGTAAAATTTTAAATTACTGAGATTTTCATCTCAAGTTTTTAAGCATCTAATAAACATGACCAAATGGAAAGGCAGATTTAGAGTCAAAAGTGTACTATCATAATTATATTGGAGGATTCTTCTATATTTTATATTAAGTAGCTCAGAACAATAATTTTATATTAGAGGTAACAAAACCAGTTCTCAACCTAATTTTTTATAACGATAACCGAAACTATGCATGTAGCCATTTGGCTCATTTGATCAAATTGGGATTGCTCTCTATATTTTTATTTAGTTATAAGGGATTACTAGTATTGGTGGCTTCACGATGAAGTCCTATTTTGGTTACTCTTGTCACTTTGCCATCCTGGAATGAAAGTATCACCCGTTAAGCAACTTTAGGTTGGATGCATGGTGTCTCTTTTTAGTCATCCTTTTGAGTTTATATTTACATATTTTGTAGGCCAATCTAATTCTCTCAGATCTAATAAGAAAACTTACTTTTTTATCTTCCATAGGTTACCTAATTGGAGGACATGCTGGTGTAATTTTGGAAGTTGATGCAAACATGTTTCTACTTCTCTTGTCCAACTACCAGCTTAATTCTTACTTTCTTCTACTTTTATGCTCATATATGTTCACTTATTTCTGTGTGACCAAATATTACTTTCTTCTTATGCTTCATACATATTCACGTATTTCCGTGTGACCAATTCTGTTGCAGCCTATCGTATGCATATTGTTTTCTTTGTTTAACCATATTTGTGATCCAACATTTTTTTGAGTCCTGTTATTTTTAGAGTGTGCCCCCAAATATTTTTAGTGCCAGGATTGTTATTTGTAATCAAAATGATCAGATAAAACCTTGTAAACCTTGGTTACAAGGTGTCAGAAACATAGTTGAAAATGTTAATAAGATTTGTGTTTTTTTTTTGGTAATTTATGCAATCTTAGTAGGTTCATATATCTAGTCATTCTTTGTTAAAAAATATGCTGATGATATGTCTTTTTTCTATCATAGAAAAACTGCACCTTCCAGTAGTGAATAAATCCAGTGGTTCTTCCATCGATATGTATATCAAGGTAATATTTTTCCCTTTTTTTAAGATGTTACTTAATAAATCTCGAAAGTCGTTCTTAAGTAACAGGTAAATGCTCACTTAGCTCCTTTTAAAGGAGTGCTTAATACTTATTATAGGCCAGCTGATGAAATTATGTCTTCTTTAGGCAAAAGAGTTGGAAGTAAATACACAGTATTACATTGAATTACTGGCAAAAGGAATTGGCAAAACACAAGAAGAGATTGCAAAGGATATTCAAATATCAAGATACTTTTTCCCATAGGAAGCAATTGATTATGGTATTGCTGATAAGATCCTCCCAAAACAGGGTCTGGTCATGGAGAAAAGGGTAAGCATTAACCATTTTTAATTCATTTATACTAAATGTCTTGCCTTAAAATTTAACCTAGGTTTGCAGGATTGTTGCTGAACATATTCTACACTTCCTTCTCATTATGTTCTTTTCTTTGATTCTATATTGATAAATCTTTTCATTCTGTTTAATGACTTGCAGAACTATGATGAGATGCTTGCTCAATCAAAAGCTGCACGGATGAAATCTGGCAAGGCTGGTCCACTGGATGCTCCAGCAGGCAGGCCCTAGGTATAGATCATTGATGAGTTACCTTTTCTAGTTAGCATGAGTTGTTCAGAGATTGCTACAGCTATCATTGTTGGAAGAATTTGTACAACCTAAAAGATGTATCTTAATATGACCCTTATCAATCTATGTTATTTTCTAGCATGCATACAGTGCTTTGTATATTGTCAAAATTTCAATGAGCTTCTGGACAGGTTGTAAACAAACATTCAAGGCAATAGGATTAAATGCCTAATGAAAGAAAGCACTCTAGAAAATGTAAATCATGTATTTCATTGATCTTCTCTGCGTCTGTGATCTGTTGTTTATATTGTTAGATTTTGCTTAATTACACATCTTGTTTGTGTGTTTTGGATTTTACTGCATAAAAGATTTTAAGCCCTACATTTTATGTGAACTCTTCACCTATCATTAGGGAAACCAACTGTAAGATAGAAAGCAGTGTTTAGTGGGCTTGTATAAGGTAGGAGGGAAAGTCAGGCTATATACAAGGTATAAGGGAAAGGAGAGGAGGATATTGTTCTCCTCTCCTTTCCCTTCTACCTTATATATATTATATAGCCCGTGGCTTTATGTCCTACCTTACACATAGCTTATGACTTTCCCTCCTACCTTATATTAATAAATAGGTGCACTCCTCATTTGCAGCATTTCTTTCCAACTGATTGGTTTCCCTGATTATGAGTGAAGAGTTCATCTGAAACGTTGGGTTTAAAATCTCCTATGCAGTAAAATCCAATAATCACATAAGCAATATGTACACCTGCAGATATCTGCATTCTAATATAATTATAGCCTATTGCAAGCCATTTTCCCTTTTTGACATGAATCTTTTAGTTTGGAAACAATGTTCGTTGCTTGTTTATTCAGCAATCCTAACTCTTGAATAGAAGACCAATTTATTTGATGCAAAAAACTCTTTTCACTGAACTTGATACACTTGAAAACTTATGTACATTCATGGGTTTGGGTTTCCTTTTCAATTATTAATGCTATTGGTGTAGAAAAGATAAAACTTAGCATTGTCTTGGGTATTTAGATCCACCCGACTGTTATGAATGAAACAAGGTTGTAAGATTTAATTTTGTTTGATCCACTCATACATATTGGGCTTAATCAAACTTTGGTTTTGGATACGATTAACCATATCACAAGATAAACTCCTTTTCTTTCCAAGAAAATCCTCACAGGATTCTCCCCCTCTTCCCTGGAATATCTTGATGGAGGGCAGCTCAACAACTAGCTGCAATGGTGGTTGGCAACCCAGTCAGGCTCAGCAGGACTTGAACCTCAGCCAGACTAGAACTGGAGACCTTACAGTGAACTCCACCTTGAAACAACCTATTTGAACTGATTGAGATAACCCATTGGGCTTCAC
>LPNX010276602.1:0-10331 GCA_001517045.1 Pseudotsuga menziesii
TTTAAAGAAATTGTTTAATAATATTTTTATAAGTTTATGTTATTTTAGGAAGATATTTGGTGATCATTAAGGGGACTTTGGATCTTACCTCATTATCTTAGTGGACAAAGTCTTACGTCATTATCTTAGTGTAGCTTTTAGATTTAAAAGTAATTTTAGGTTTAATTATAGAACCAACAAATAATTTGTAAGAGTGTTGAGACTTAAAAACCCTCGCCGAAATCATGAACATTTGGGTATATCTTTAAGCCCATTGGATATAATAAAGAAGGGATGCTACACTTCATACACCAAAATATATGTTTATATGAATATTTTGAGGGCACTTCTAGATTCAATATGCTTAAAAGCTATCACGATTATGAATGAATCTAATCATTTTGTTATGAGAAAATCCTATTTAGATGTTGTAAGTCCCATGGTCATAGATACTTGGTTATGGATCTCTCATGTTATACACCATTTCAACTTAAAAAAAGGAGAGAAATATAGGTCTTAAATTGATTCATACAAGTTGAAAATATGAACAAAATGACGAAAAAAGCCAACCCACTTATTTGTGATGAATGACATACATACTATCAATAGATTTGAAAATCTAGATGAGAATGAGGTCCATCATGATAATCCTTAAGAAGAACTTGAAGGTCGATGGGTATCAAACCAAAAAATTCAGATTCGACTCTATAAAATCTAAACAACCGAGAAAAACATTTAAAGGACAAGATCTCCACACCAATTAGTACTCAAACAAACAAGGAGACCAATATGGAGGAGTCTGAGGTTATGGGATCCAAAGATCGAGAGATCATGCAATCAGGGTACTTATATATTCAAGGAATAGTTTATGCATAAAAGAGATAAGACACTCAATCTATCCTTGAAATACAAATCGTATTGATACAAGAATAAAGGGGCAAAGCATGAAGCCTATAAAGATCACGAACATGAAACTTGATCAACCAATTTGGGAATCGTAATATGGGTGCTTCGACTAATTTTTTCTTTAAAATGTCGAATGATGTGGCTCATTCTTCGGTCCATTCATATTTTTTATTTTCTTTTAGTAGTTCTTCTAATGGATATGTCATATGAGAATAATGTGAGATGAACTTTCTATAATATCCTGTATGTCTAAGTAAGGTTCTCACTTGCTTAGGATTTACTGGTGGTTTGAGGTCGAGAATAAATTTAGTTTTTGAGAAGTCGGCTTTAATACCCTCCTCACATACGATATGTCCCAATAGGATTCCTATTGGAGTTGTAAAGATACACTTTTTGATATTGAGGGATAATTGTATGTGTCAAAATCCTTTTAGCATGAGTTTTAGCCATTTACAGTGGTTTTTCAACATAGAATAAATCGTCCAATCGTCAAAATACATAACCATTGTTTTATAGATATATTCCTTAAATCCTTTAACGACAATTCTGGAGAAAACAACTCGTGCATTATTAAGTCCAAAGGGCATGGATTTATACGTGAATGATCCAAATTCACATACAAATGCCATTTTCTTTTGGTCTTCTTTAATGATAGGTACTTGATTATAACCTAAAAATCCGTTTCTGAATGAATAACACTCATTCCCTGCAACTTCGTTAAGAATTCCATCTGCAAAAGGAGTTGAAAATGCATTTGTGAGGGTTACTTTGTTTAGTTCTCGAAATTCGATGCAAATTCTCAGTCGTGTTAGGTAGTGTTTCTTCGGTTGAACGACCATTGGGATTTCCCATTCCTACTAATCTATAGGATAGATGATTCCGGCTGCTAACATGTTGTCGATTTCCTTCTTTACTATTTCATTATATTTATGCACAAATTTATATAGTCTTTTCTTTACAGGTTTTGCCTCGGGTTTTATGTCGATTTTCATTTCACCCATTTCTTGAACTAATCCTTTGAGATATTTATAGTTTCGAGAAAAAACATTCTAAAATTATTTTAATAAGTTGACGATTTTTGTTGTTTTCTCTTCGTTCCAATTGTCGCCAATCTTTGCAATTTTAGGTCTATCATAATTTGATATATCGACTTCGTTTAACTTGAATTTTGCATCCATCCATTCTGGTGCTTTACTTTCATTAATGTGTCGATTGTCTTCTTTAAATTGTGAGAATGTTGGTGGGAAATCTATCATTGTCAATCGTCCAAGATCTTCTTTTTCTGTTGTTTCATTTTTAATACTCTTTTCGACTAATACTTCTTCTTTAGCTAAGAATTTGAAATCTTTAAGGAAATTTTCTTATAGTTCATTCCATCTGAACGTTTTTCCTCTTGCTTTTTCCATTTTATACCATTTATTTGGTAAATCATCTAATTTATTCGGGAATAAGTGAGGTCAGACTTGCTCATATTTATAACCTAGTCTTCTCCATTCTTTTTCACATATAGAGATATGTTTCTCAAGGTCATGCCCTTGTGTAAAGACATGTATATTTGATTGTAATATTATCTTTTCTCCTTCAAATCTTTTGATAAAGTAATTAGAAGCTATTGTCCATGTTTGTAGTCTCGATAGGTGGGTGTCCTACCATCGAGCAACTTTCCGAGTAAAGGTTTGGACCATACTTTGGAGTCGGCCTTGTTCACCTATATTTTTAGAGACTTGTTCCACATGAACTGCTGGTGATTCACGTTCTTTATATATAAGTGGTGGTCGGCATGATGGTACATTATTTACTAGTGTTGGGGATGGATACTCTCTAATTTTCTATTCAAATATTTTAGGAGTTGCAGTGATAGAAAAACATTGTTGGGTTTCCTTTTTAGGAATGGCCTGGTTAGTCCAACATTCCCTTGCTCGTAATTTGCAATTTTCTAACTCCCAATCATATAATTCTGCATCTCAGTTTATAATCAATAGAATTAGGATTCGCTAGGTGAAGTTCTCCATATACGTTAGGTTCGGTATAATCTTCATTATTCTGTATTTTGTATAACTGCTGAACGTCAACATCTTTATCTATATGTTCAGTCCAAGCCTCTCCCTGGGATGGATGAATTGGGACAATGAATTTTTTCCCATACCCTTAATTTTAATTCTTTATTTATCTAATTATATGGATGTCTTCATTTTCTATCCCCATGGTTGACCTACTAAGGCCGGGAAAGAACTGGATCATTCTTTGGCGTTAATTATTTTGAAGTTGACTTTAGTTGAGATGCCCATAATAGTCATGTCGAAAGTTTTCCAAACACCAATGGGTTCGATTACTCATTGATCTGATAATTTTAAATATATTCTGGATTGGTTTAGTTGAGGTTTACCAAGTTGTTCTCATATGTCTCTGGTCATTATGTTTACCTACAATGTGAAGTTGAGAACGACATATCGGACACGGTATCCTTCACTTTCGAGATTGACTAATGGGTCAGCATCATGTTTATTTTATTATTATTAAGGATACATATAGGTTTTTCTGGTTTATATTTGCAAAAATAAGTTTTAAGATTATACATTAGATCAATTAGCTTTGCAACAGAATCATCATTATTTATTAGTTTAATTAGTTCGCTAGTCATCTTCTGTCGAGAGTCATTATTTTCTTCATGTGCTGCTAGTTCTTTGAATATTATTTGATGCATCATTATATAGTTGTTTTCTTCATCGGGATTAAGATAATATTATTTACTTTTATTTTGCTTATTTGTGGATTATCCGTGCTAATTTGTGTTCCTTGTCGAGAAACAATTTGTAAATTTTTAATTTGAACAATATAACACTTTCAAACACTAAAAAAGACATTAACATTCTTTTTATTATTTATTTTCTCAAGCATGGTGGGGCAATCCTCCAAAGAGTGACCACCAACGCCACAACTTGTAGAACATTTCAAGTCGTTTCGATCCTTGTACGTAAACTCTACATTATGATGTCCTTGATTTAATCATGTGTAGAACTGGATGGGACAATGTGGTATGATTTCTCGATTTCAGACATATCATCCTCTACCTTGAAATACCCCACTTTGTTTATAGTTGTCGTTTCATCTCCCATATCTACGGCCATCATACCTTTGATAATTATTTCGATCATTCTGATCATTATTTTTATTCCTTTCATTATTGTCAGTGGTGTTATTTTGTGTGACAACATTCGTTTGATAGACTGCTTGATAGTTCTATCGGTTTTCAAGTTTAACTGACATTCTGTTGTTGAGTGACTTTTGACTTCGCAAATTGCACACGCGCAAGCTTGTTCATTTTTCATGTTATAATGGAAATCTTTCATTGCATGTAAATCATGATCTTGGAATATGCCAAAAAAGAACTTTGTTTGTACGAACCGTATGTCTTGTCGATGGTCATCCTGTCGAAAGTAGTCTTTTGTATGACCGACCATTTTTCATTTAGTACACGAGACATCATTCCCTATGAGCCTCATCTCGTGTGTTTATTTCTACATGCTTTCCATTTGTTCCTCAACACGTCCATCGGCACGATTTATAGGGTAATCCTCATCCATTTCAATTTGCAATGCCTTGTTCAATACATCTTCATACGTGTTGAAGTTATCGAATTGAATATGCATCCAAATTTTATGTAGTAGTCCAACAACAAACCCCTTAATTAGTAATTTATCGTCTATATTGTATTCCAATTGGCTTAGTAAATATTTAAATATTTTATCATATTCTCGAACTGTTTCGATTGATTTATGAGCTGTGGTATTCAACTTTTTAGCTGCAAGATGCTCTGCATTAGGCGTTTTAAAGAATGACATAAATTGTTGCTTTATTTGAGATTTTGTCACATTCGGCATTTTCTCCGTATATGTCATATACCAAGTTAGTGCTCACTTACAAAGAGCATCGACAAGGAATGTGGCATTATATTATGTAGTATGGTTACTTGGAGAGATCTTCCTCGCTCTATCCACAAGTCTTCTTCCATGGGTGACACATATTCATCAATGCCTTCTTCTTTCCATTCGTGACCCAAATTTTGCGGATTTCCTTCTGGTTCTGTCACTCCATTCATCATTATTTCTTTCTGGAGTACAACAACTCTCTCTTTGATTTCTTCCCACCTCTTTCTCCTCTTTTCCCGTTCTATTTTCTGTATATTTGGAGTGCTTTTGTGCATGATTGTCCTATTCTTTTCCCTTTTTCTTTGAATTTTCATTGCTGGCCTCAGTGTTTTCTTCATTGATCGACTATTATTCCTCTACTTTACTTAGACATGACAAGCTACACCCCCATTGCCAACCTGAAATATTTCAAAAAATATAGGGTGGAACTGGTTATTTGTTTAGGTAGTACTCCCACTCTCTTTCTTGGACGAGTTTATCTCACTCTTTTTGCTTGGCCTCCCAGTTTTAGTTTCTTGGTGGTGTTATCAACAGTGGACGAGGTTCGCCAATTTGTCCCGCACGTCTGTCACTCAATAATCTGAACAAAAATGTTGGCAACGACCAAAGGACTTTTTCAATAAATGAGGGATGGCCTTGACAAACTTTTCATGTGTTTTAGAGAGAAAATTGTCCTTTTCTTGAGAAATAGTTAGCTTGTTTTTTTTGGCGTAATTCAGCAGGTAGTTCATTATTTTATGTTAACACTAGTTCTTAATATCCTCCGCTGGTATCATCGGGTCAAGGTCATTTTCCTCCAATACATGTACCATGAGAAATAGAACCAATGTTGTAATCACTGATATTGCAAGGTTACTAATCATACTTATACCGATTCATATAACAATTATATAGACAAGGGATAAGGAATGGTAGACATAGTAACAACTTATATTAATAAAAGAACACATGTGGGTTCATACAAGAAACTGAACCAAGTATCTATCCGGCTCTATAGCCTATATATGATCAACGAAAAAGTTAAAATAACTACCCGTCGGTTTAACCAAGCGACATGACCTATGAGGTCGACATAATCTATAATTAGTTGACTAAAGGATCTAGTTGGCTTGACCGACTAGGCTCCTTCAACAAATACAAACTACATGATTACATTTGTTACCACACTAATTCATGCAGACCTAAATCAATAGGGATTACAACAAACCTAGGGAATTTAACATTCCTATGAAAAATATATACAACTTGGACAAAAAACTCTAGGGTGTTAGGTACAATCGATCATGCACGTCCTACGACACATGTACTCAATCTCTCAAAATCAGTGCATGATTGGTGTCATTATTTTCCTCAAACTTAGTTGTTGATCATTCTGAAGATCTAATTTACAACCAACCAAAATGACTAACACCTTCACTTCTAACCAACAAAGTTATGGAATCTTGTAGGAAGACAATCACTTAAGTGTGATTGGTTGGTTACATGCATAAGTTAGAACAACTACATTTTCCTTCTTGCATTATACTTTCATCTTGTTTCAATCCTTAGGTATGGATGGTATATCAATTATTGTGAGTGGAATATGATCATGGGAGAAATATGAAGGGATTCTTATTAGGGGCAAGAGTGGAGGAGTTATTTCTAGATATGAATCAGTGCCTACAAATCAATCAAATTGGACTTCCATGTACGATTGTCTCGTATTACCACTACATGAAAATATGTTTGTCAAGATAACTTAATTGAAAAAAATATATTTCAAACCCTCACATTAGAGCCAAATTTCCACACATATCTTCACTGAAAGCTTGAATCGAAGAATCAATAAAACTTCATGTAACTATGAGGATAAATATCACACACACACTACCACTACAAAAACAATCCACTCTCAATTACAATACTCTACACATACAACGAACATAGATTTTGCTCAGATTTCATTTCCTTGGGACCTCCCATTAGGAATTCAAGCTTAGTCTTACTCTGATACCAAATTAAAATATTGAAGAATAAATATTGTAGCACACAGAACTCTCTTCGATGATTTATTCATAAACAATGCTACATATTTATGCATGGAATTTTTATCTCAACCACAATAAATAAATTCTTAAGGGGATATCTCAACCACAAACTTTAAATATAGGAAACATGCTGGTGAGAATATCTCACTCTCAACTATTTAACCACCCATCTAACCTCTCCTTAATGAATATGTTAGGATAAACATTATTGATAACATTAAAATGCATAGGTTTTCTTATGTTTCAAATGGTTTGAATAGTGTAAATGTTCATGCGTTGTAAAGAATTTGGATTTTCTGCGAAATAGTGGCTCTATTAGCATTGAATTGGTTATGTAGGAAGATCTGATCTTATTTATTTTTGTATTTAGGTTTGGAAAAATTAAGAGTTTATCATAACTTGTAATATATATCTTTCAAAAAGGTTCATTTTGTTTTTAGAAATATTTGGGATAAGCACAATCTAGAACATGGAAAAAATAGTCTAATATTTCATGAGTTTGAATTGTTCTCCAAATTGATTAATCTTGTAAACTTAATAACACAAAAAAATGTACCATTTTTTGTTGTTGTTTGTATATCTTTTATTTGAAGGTAAAGTGTTGTACCATTATTATTTTTTTTATCGTTTGCGTTTCTTTCCTTTCAAGGTAAAGTGTTGGATGTATTGGTTTTTAATTGTTTTTTTGCCTATTTTCCTAGTGGAAATATGTCTAGGGAAAAAAAATTGTCCCTTATATGAAGGCATTAGGGTTTATCCCTACTAACTATAATTCCTCAAAGGTGGATCACCGAGATGACTCCACATTGAATCTATATGAGCAGGTGGATTTATCTGTAGTTATTCCTCCTCTCTATTTCTCAAAAAGTGGAAATCAGATCGTACATGTGGAGTTAGTAGTTTCTAATGTGGAAAAGACAAAGGGTGGTTTTCATAAGACAAGGTTAGATGAAGCTTTGGGGAAGTGTATTAATGCTCTTAATTCTTATGTGTGCAAAGTAGATAGAGGCAAACCACCAATTGTCTGTCAAAATATTGATTACAATACCTTGTTTTCTTCAAAATGTGGTGGTTTGGAAAAATCTAGGAGTTTTGAAAGGTATAGTGTGAGACCTGAGGTGCATAACTCGGATAATGATGGTTCTTCATTGTTCGCTACTAACCATAGTCATTTACAAAACACTCTGCATCAGAGGGTGCATGATTTTGGAACTAAGCAAAAACATCTTGAAACTGCAGGGTTTACCTCTAGATGAGAGTTGGAGAAGTTCCCCCTACCTATAGGGTTTCTAGTCTTACGACCCAAGAAAATAGAAAGTCTAAAGCTATAAAAGTCAAGAGGGACTATGATAGTTTATAAATTGGAAGAGATTTCACCCTACAGTTAGTGGAAAGCCTTAGCAAATGTGTAGTTGTGGGTCGGTTGGAGTATGTCAACATGAACCATTTGGAGAGGATTGAATGAGAATCTGCAAATTGGAAATGTTGGTTGTGGAGCCTGATCTTCCAGATCCAGAGATATTATTCAGTCGTGTTTGTACCCCAGGTGTACTGTACACTCATTTCCCATGCTTTGGTATTTAGTAATTTCCCATATAAAATAAAAGCATTGTAATATGGTTGTGTGTGGTATTGTATTGTATTGTAGCATTGTAAACAATATATGTGATTGTGTGAGAGAGAATGCGAGAGCGAGAAGAGGAAGTGCAATGGTATTGCTGCAGGTTGTATCCCTTCACCTTTTTGGATGGTAATAAAATGACTGGCAATTTCTGTGTGGACGTAGCCCATCATTTGGGTGAACCACATTATATTTGTGTCTCTTTGTAATGTGTTTAATGTGTTTTGCATCTTGTTTAATTATTTAATTGTATAAATATTATTGCTCTGCGATCCTATAATTTCTAACAATTGGTATCAGAGCCAAAATGTCTATTTGGCTGGTAAACTCATAGGAAAGAAGGGTTCCTTGTTCAAGTGGGAGCAATGGCGGAAGAGGGAAATTTTAGGGTTGAGAAATTTAGTGGCCAAAATTATGGTTTATGCAAAAAGAGCTATGGAATTCCATACTAAAGATGGTATGAAAAGTGATGTTCATTACACTCCACAATTAAAACATAATTTTTTAAGTGTTGGGAAACTGTGTGAATAGAATCACAAAGTAGTGTTTGAAAATAGACAATGTACAATTTGTGATGAGAATAAAGGCAATAGGTTGGCTATAGTTGTGTCGATGTCAAAGAATCATATGTTCTCATTGAAGTTTGGAGAAGATAGCATCAATCATGCCAATATGGAATATGAGGACATAACTTGGTTGTGGCATCTCACGCGTGGCATTTGAGTTTTTCATAGTTTGAAGCTTTTAACATAAAATACATAATTTTTGTTTTTCCTAAGGTTGAAGAAATTTTGAAGAGCACAAGGAAGTTTATGAATGATGTGCTAAAGGGTATGTGAAAGCTGACAAGGGTCTCTATTGACACATTAGATGCAATAGAAAACTAGAAAAATAGACATCCCTCAACTAACATGGATATTTTGAGACACATAGACAATGAATCTTATGATGAGTAAAAAAGATGAAGTGTAGAAAATTGAAAGATGTTTCTAAATACATAAATTTTTACTATGGAAAATGTTCATAGGAATTAGTAATTGATAACATACACTATATTTTTTGGGACAAATTATAAGGTATATTTTTTCGTGGGTGTAACCTTTGAGTGCCTAAATGATGGAATCATCTTACAAAAAATAGTAGACATACATAGAACAACTAGCACTAGTGCACCACTATTTTTCAAAAAAAAATAATAATTAATAATTTTTTTTAATTATCTAAGTAATCAAACCACGAAAATACTACGTCAAGTGTGGGTGCAAACTTTCAAGGTCTTAGTACAATTAATTCGAAATGGTTTTTTATAACATGTAGAGGTTGATGTCCTTTAGTGCACCATACAATTTTTTTCAAAATGGTTGAGAAACATAAGAGTTATGGATGAAACAATAAGAATATTTTTTTTGAGTCAAGGAATCATGACACAAGGAAAATAAGAAAAAATAGAAAAATATATATATTCTTGTTAAAAATTACATCTTTGGAATTTGCAGAAAATCCATATTTGTGTCTAAAATTTCATTAGAAATGATAGTGTGCATCATATTGTAACTAGCGGTTAAACAAGAGCATATTAAAAAATTAGATGTAATGCTCAATTAGCCATGTTTCATCATACTCCAAGACATAGGCATGATGAATCCGAAGCAAAGTATGAACCAAACACATAGGCATAGGAATGTCATGATTGCATGTGTGGAGGTTAGACCATAGTAGCAAGAAATACGCATGTGTTTTGTTTGAATTCCTTTTTTTTCACACCAAACAAAAGCATGCACATGTTGTAGTTTTGAAAAATGCACACACGTTTTGTAAAACTACAACATGTGCACGATTTGTAATTTTACGATTTTATTATTTTGTCGA
>LPNX010276604.1:0-27921 GCA_001517045.1 Pseudotsuga menziesii
GTATATTACAAATGCTTTATAAATTTTGCAGAATACCCCAAGAGGACTCCTCCTTGGGGTTTACAAATAACAGAGAAAGGAAAGAAAGAGTTGAGGGCTTGAATCCCTTTTGGAACCGGTTGAAGGTTGAGGTGTTTCTGTGCCCTTTTGGACAGCAAATCCCCTTTAAACCTGCACTACCTGTCAAAAACCAACGAACTATTCTTCGCTGCAAATCACATGAAATAAATAAAAAATCTACTGTTACAATGTTAGTACAAAATTTACAATTTTACATAAAAAAATCTGAGCGAAAGTATGACAGAAATATGAAGTTTAGGGGGCTGAAAACTGAGTTTTTAGCCACCTAAATGATACTAAAACAGTAAATTGAAAGCCTCTAACTAATATATAACATATGGGGGCCCTAAAACAAGGGTTATATTCACTATACAGTGAATAAAACCCAGTTTCAGAACACAAAAACAGATATGGCCGAATTGAAATTCTAAAAAAAAAAAAAAAACACTATACTGTTATGGAGACCGAATAATATTTATCTAAGAGGTATGCAATAAGTTAATCCCGAAGGAACTTGCGTTCGGCTCGAGAGATTGGGTAAACCAATTCAGACCGACTTCATTCACCGCAGATGCGGATCAATTGATACCACGAGTATTCGAGACAGAGCTATTTTTCATAGAGCTCTCAGATTGACTGGAAACTGAGTTTCCAGCCACCTAAATAATACTAAAACAGCAGAAATAACAAGTTAAATCAATGTATATGAGTTTAGGGCTCTAAAACAAGGTTTATACCCACTAAACAGTGAATAAAACCCCGTTTAAAACAGGCTGAAAGTAGATGGCCGAATTGAAATTTTACAGAAATGAGCCCCTGGAGAGATGCCCTTGCTTGGAAAACCTGCAACAAATCTAACTTTGCAAGAAATTGTAAGCCTAGAGGAGAATGCTCAACGATCCCTGCAAAATACTTTGAAGAAAAACGTCAAACAGTTCACAAAAGAGAGCAAAAATACTTTTACTCTCTAATCTCTCCACAAAATACTTTGTGGAGAGCTAACTAGACAAATACAAAAGATGCAAAGCTAAAAGAATACACAAGTTACCTTACAATATTTGATCATGAAAGATGGAAAAATGTAGCACAATGTCCCTCCAAAGATTCCTTAGATTAAATGGCTCAACTAGGGCAAAAAGATTACAATAGCAAGAGAGAGAGAGAGAGCTTGAGAAGATAGCGGAGAAATAATCCGACAGCATAACAATAGCATGAGAGAGCATGAGAAATGAGGGAGTGAGGCCCCCATTTTATAGTTGAGGAAGACCCCCAACCCTTTGAAGATCAATGGCTGAGATTAGATCTAGATCTAGGTTAAATCTCCACCACTAGATCTAGGTTTTTGGCTTTTATTTCTCTCAATCAATCTCAACCCTTGGATTAGTTCTTGATCAATGGCTGAGATTTTTGATCCATGTCAAACCAATATACACCCTTAGATCTAGGTATTTGACCAAGATCCCCCTTTCAATCAATGGCTTGGATGAGTTAAGGTTAAAAAACATGGGCCCTCCTCCAAACTTGGCTTTGACTCCTCCAAAAACGTGGTGCCCTCCAAATGTGGCGCCCTCTATTCCTTTAGCGCCCCTCCAAAATACATTGGCGCCCTCTTAAACTAGCTAGCGCCCCACTAAAATGGGAGCGCCCTCCTCCAAAATAGTAGACGCCCTCATAAATTGTAGACGTCCTCCATACTATAGTGGCGCCCTCTATTTTGGCGTTCCTCCAAAGTGGCGCCCCACTACAATAGGTGACGCCTCCCCATTAAATGATGCCTCTTCTTTATTAGCGCCCCACTAATTAAGTGTGACGCCCCTCCATTTTTAGCAGCGCCTCCACATTTAGTAGCGACCTCTTCTAGTGTGGGCCTTTTATGCATAGCGCCCTCTTTTTAGTGTCTTCTAACTTGGCCGCCCTCCTAATTTAGCCTTTTTTATGTTGACGCCTCCTTAGTGAGGGTTTTACATTGGTGCCCCTCCTTTTTTGAGGGTTTAGACCACTTTTGTTCCCCTAGATTTGGCTTTGACTCTAGCCACTTCTCAAAAATGACATTTAACCTTTAAACTTAGGCTAAATTTAAAATCACCTTAGATTTAATTTTTCCAAATAAATTTTTAAAATTTCCCAATTTTTTAACTTAGGAGAAATTAAAAATAACTTGAAAAATTAATATCTAGGCCATGGGTGGGTGGAAAAATTTGGAATAAATTTTTCCTAGGCTTAACAACCCCCAAACCAAATTACCATGGCATTATTTGATTTTTTTCTTCAAAATCAAATAATATGATTTTTTGACTTGGGAAAATTAAAAATTTCCCTAGGGGAGATAGACCCCTCCTGACCAAAATTGGTCTATCTCTTCAACCGCTTATCAGAACGACCCGGGACTCGAAGCAATGGCTTAGGGGGTTTCATAGAAATTTTATTTTGCATTCATAGCCCCTATTACAAAATGCCATGCTTGAGCAATTACATTATTACATCAAAACTCAGTTAATTAACCACCAAGGGGTGGAATTAATTAACTGGAAAAATTAATAAAAATTCAATAACATAACGAAACTCCGCAAGACTCTAGACAAATGTCTAGCATGGTCATGAATTACTCTTTAAAGCCTTAGCCACCTCATGGACTTGACTGGTAGAACGCCCGTCACCACTTTGGAGGATTTTGAGTGAAAACCAAACCGATTAAACTCGTTTGTTCAACAAGATCAATTGGAAAGGGAAAAACAATCGATGAGGGGACCTCCCTAACAATCAGTTCCATGGTG
Source organism: Pseudotsuga menziesii (assembly GCA_001517045.1). Classification (NCBI taxonomy): domain Eukaryota; kingdom Viridiplantae; phylum Streptophyta; class Pinopsida; order Pinales; family Pinaceae; genus Pseudotsuga; species Pseudotsuga menziesii. Next base: position 2,835 of record LPNX010276604.1, read on the forward strand.
TGGCATCCGTATCATATGATCCATACTAGTACATAAAATTACATTAATTTTCCCACGCAGGGGAGCGGACATTTCGTTTTACAAAGGGGCAATTGCCCTGCAGAAGTGAAAAAATCCTCAGATTTTTTCAAGGTATAATTATGTACATCCACATGTACATGGAGTTTCCACCTAGTCGAAATAGGTGGGCAACAGGATAGAGGCTTCTTGTGCATGTTCTTCTTGCCCAAATGTTGATAGCTTTTTCTATCCTAACAATTTGATGTTTCAATTCAGTGTTGTTCATGAGCAGATGTTGAGACATCTCTGTTTTATGATGATTCTGTTTTTGTCTCTAACCAAGCACAGAAAATGTAACTTTGCATAGATAAGATGCAGGAATGGTTCCATTGGTTGTACCATTACACTTAGCATTCTTGCTAAATTTGATAGAATAGGTAGGTAGGAGGAATAAGCTCTTGCATTAGCACTTAAAATCATTAGTATGCATTTTTATGTTTTGTAATAAAGTGTGGGATGTCAATTAAGCCATCCCACCATATTCATTGGGTTGGAGCTTTAGTTGAGTAGAATTGAATTTTAAATAAAGTAATGTTTATGGGCATTCGTTGGAGAAAAAAGTGGATCACACACTCCCACTAGATGACTCATCATAATCATGTGATACGTGGGTTATTTGGTGTCTCAAACAATCGCTCCAAGTTTCAACGTGGCATCAAAACTGATACCATCAACCCATGAAATGTTCCAACAAACTCCTCGACGTCATGATTTTTTACCTTGAGTGGCTGCCATGTAAAAAAAACGTGGATATGCTCTGCATACTGAAGCTTGAAGATTAGTTTATCCACAAACCTTGCCCAAAATATCTCTTGCGGCTGCAAATAGATCGAATTAATTTGTGCTGGTGCTTCTGTTGGATGGATTTCACAAGACGTGGATTCCATCCATGACTCGGCGGCTGTGTGATTTGCGTGGCTGGAAGGTAAAAAATACACGATCTGACTGTCAAACAGTTGCTGTGGAATTTTATCGCCTGCCAGGGGATGCGCTATGCAGTGGAGGACGAGATTTATTTGCCGAAACATAGGTTGTCACTAACTCAGCGTGGCAATCCAGGAAAAATTTGATGCGTTGCTGGTAACTCCACGTCTCTCCCAGAATGCCTCGGAATGACCATCAGTGGATGAGTTCAAGCTAGGTGTATGAATTTCACAATTCAAACTGTGGATGATTGGCGATGGTTGATGGCATGTCACACAAAATGTGGAGTTTGTCCCTTGCAATTTGCGTGATTTGTTGTTGAAGGAAGAGAACGTTGTTGTGTGATGATTATCCTTCCAAATCAAGCATCGAGACATCTGAAGCTAATTTCACCAAATCGACAGTAAATGGAAAATTGGCATAGGTGTCGCTTCGAACTCCACGCTTTTACTGCCACAAGAGACGGGTCAAAACTGCAAGTGATGACCACAACTCAAACTTTTCTAATTGCTACCATGGCATTAACCTCCGCACGGATCTGTGGGCAGTCCATCTCAAAGATGAGTATACTCAATGAAGTGTGAGTGGGCTTGTGAAATATGAGCGGAGGCTATGAAAAGTCCTTCGATACAAATCGGCAACACAAAGTAGAAACTGCTCCTTGCCTCATTGAACGTCCCGATCTCCGCCATTTCTGAAAAACTAAGGTCCACGAGAATGTCCACTATCCTTGAAACGCCGAGTTCTTTTTCTTGGTTTTGTGTCTTCTACATTTGTTTCAATATCTTCACTGTCCATAGGCTCATCACTCTCAATATGCCATGCTCTTTTCCTCGGTTGTCTGTCATGTTCTGTATTGACATCAACCTTCTCACTTCCCAGCACCACAACTCCTACTATGTTCTCCTTCTCACCATCTGTAGAAATTTGATTATCATAGTTTGTATCATTGTGTGGCCATAAAATCAAACTTGGGAACATTATCATCATGAACAACCTCTGTTATAACATTTTCTACATTGATCCCGGTATTGCTAGCCATGCTTGCCTTCCAATTTCTTTTTGTATTGTGAGTTTCCTTCATAGTAGATGAAAGTTTATTATTAAATTGCTTGAAACCATTAGCTTCCTGAGCATACAAATTTGTAGAGATCTTTTCAAGATACTCTATTTCCTCCTTTTCATTGGCCAAGATTTTTATGCATGAAGCCATGTTTTCCTCAAGTGAAGTTGTCTCTTGTTCACACATATTTGGGATCTTGGCACCCTTCCTACCATTTATTTTCTTGCTGCTGTCCATTCTTTCAAAACTCTGTTCATTCAAACTGATAATAACTTCAAAATTCCTTGCTCCAAGCTTATTGGTTTGTCCTTTTAAAAGGCACTTGAACAAAATCCAGATATGCTGCTCTGTGGACACCTCTGTCACACCCCTGTCATGAGAAGGGGGTAACAATTCCCATCCAATGGTGAGACGTGTATTACTCATCTACCGCATATCTGCATAAATTGGTGGTGTGGGTGCTTTCATAGGTTGTTAACATTTCTTGTGTAGAGAGGTGTTGGAGCACCTACAACTTCATCCACAATGTGAAGAGAAACATTTTGAATGTACATTGAGCAGAGGAGTGTGCTCAAGTACTAAGTGAATTGAGCAAATACATCGGTGAACATGGAGTCTTTGGTAACCTACATGCGACCAAAGATCGAGATAGGTTGAGTCCTATTGAAATTGTGGAACATGTATTGCTCCTCTACCACATATCGACATAAATTGGCGGTGAGGGTGCTTTCATAGGTTGTTAACACTTCTTCTATAGAGAGGTGTTGGAGCACGTACAACTTCATCCAAAATGTGAAGAGAAACAATTTGAATGTAGATCGAGCAGAAAGCTAGGTTTATGTGCAATACAACTTGATGCTATTGTCCCATTATTGTGATGCGACTAAGAATGATAGAACATATTTGACTTGGGACAACAATCCAGAGGAGGATGATTTGGAGGATGGAGTGATAACATTAGAGTGCTTGGAGGTTGAACTTTTGGGTGATCAGGATGGTGATCAACTTCATACAACAAAGATGCCACACGCCCAACCACTAGTAGGTTTTCAATCATAGGACCTTTGCCTTTATCTTACAACTCTTTGGTAATGAATATGATGCTTTGTTTCATTTCATTGTTGATGTTATCTCTTAGAGTTTGTTGATTGCAAATATTATATGTTTAAACTTGAAGGTTGATGTTGTTAATGATTGATCATTTGATGATGATGTTATAACTTTTAGCTCCAAGATGATTGATGTTATATGTGTACTAAATGATTATATCTATGCTTTCATGTTTTATATACCTAATTTGGCATTCTACATGTTTTTTTAAATACATGCACCAAAATATATTAAAATATGTATTATATAAAAAACGCTCCCAAAACGCAAGATTTTCAAAAAAATTCTTTTAGCTCCCGCTCCTGCTCCCCGCTCCCAATAGCATAGGTTTCTTCTCACTGAAAACAATCCCTACAGTATTTAGCATAACATTCCCACCTCAACAGGGCATGGACTTTTTATCACCTAGATTTTAGTTGCCACTAGGGGGTATCCCATTTAGGACGGTAAAGGACAATTAAACTGGTGACACTTCAAGATTCCCAATCACCACTAGATAAGATGGGATTCTTGTCACTTTATGCTAATGCATAGCAAAGGGGGAGATCCTTTTCTAGTCAATGGAGACTAGCAAAAAGAAAAGACACTCAAAAGAAACAAGAGATATGGAATTAGAGTGACTTGACCTATAAACCCCAGATCTTTGAGATGGATAGCAAGAGAGGCTTAGGGGTTAGGATAAGATTTAAATGCAATAATAATGACCCCAAATAGTTATTTTCTCACTATATTAATTGATTATAATGATCCAGGTTGAAAGTGTTAGGTGTAAGATGGTCAAGGCAATACCCTAGGGAAATTAAGGTGGAGAAATAAGAAATGCCCCTAGATATTAGCTAGATAGCTAATGAAGACTTACTAACACCTTATTTAATTCCTTGGATGCCAAATAGATCAATGGAAAAAGTCTCAAGCATAAAACCAATAAAAAAACCAGAAAAATGGCTAAATACCTAGGGAGTGCGACTTGCTGATAGGGACTAGTGCCTTGCTAGATTGGGCATGGGGTCTCTATAGATGATGCCTTAAGGTAATTTCAGTTTCCTAGGACACTATCAAAAATACCCAGAAGCAAAAAGCCAAAATTCCAATTTATTTGATCGGGATAATTTTTAAAATTATGTGAGGGTTTTGCTTATTGATTTTATTAAGCGTTAAGTGGAATGGAAATAAAAACTAGAGAAGTACAAGTAGAGAATACGTAGAAATATTGTAGATGCCAAGTGCAATGACGTTCTCTTGTTTTCATATCAGTTCCAAGCAAATTTGGAGAAGTTCCAAGTGAGATCGATTTGCCCAAGTTGGGCCGATGCGCCCCTTTCCTTGCAAACACAAACTACAAATTGTGAGATATGGGTCACAAGAATAAGAAACTATGAACGCAAAGTGAATCAAAGAGTATAATCAATGATGAAAAACACAATTGACAGACTCCCTGATTGCAAACGTTTTCAATGGAGAGAGTTGGAGAGCTACCACAAAAATGCCCCAAATGAAATTGCTACCCTGCAAGCAAACACGGCCTCCACAAAATATAACATAGAATTATCACAAATCTACTAGAACGCCTTTGGAAAATGATTCACACTCAAGCACAAGAACAATTGAGCAAAGAAGTCACAAGATCTCTGCAAAAATATTTCTCTATTCTAATAGCCAAGAGCCAAAAGTCCCTTTACAATGAGGAGTCCTCTCTCTTAAATAGATTTGAGTGAAACCAAATCCCTAACCAACTTCCAAATGAGTGGTTGAGATTAAAAGATACATGAGTGAGAATCAACGGTGGAGACCTTTTGTTTTTACAATACATGGATCAAGTTGACCAACCAAGGGGGGTGCACTTTTTGCCCAGTAATGCCCTGGGCAAGGCAAATATAACATAAAGTATGCTATAACTCGAGAATACATGATGAAGGGGGGTCACCTAGGGGTCTTTCCTTAGGCACCCCAATACAATGTCATAAAGATATAGCAATAATATCAAATTATGCCAAGGTGAAGTGCGCCCCACATGGAGGACATCCTCACTAGGTGATGATATAACATGATGGTGCCCCCCTTGCTATGATGTGTACATGGAATGTGGTCTCTAGAGCCTCAACATATCATAACATCAAACCACAAGTCATTTCGCACCTTGGGTGTTGAAATTTAAAAAGGTTAGATACATTTTTTATCACATATAATAAACTTCATACAAGAACATATAAACAATTGTACTAAATTAAATTTAGACTGAACTAAAACAATAACAACATAATTTTCATCTGTTTCAACTTAACGCTCCATTTGGTCACTGCGTTAAAGTTAGTCCTCATGAATCATCAAATGCTAAGTACAATAAAATAAATCTCAAATAATGTGTACAATAAAATAAACTTCAAATGACATGTACAATAAAATAAATCTTAAATGCCATGTACAGGAGAAGCAACATTAAAGGATTACAACCATTATTTGGATCCTCCTTGTACTCGGATAGTTATGAGTTTGATCTTGTCATCGAAGGGACAAGTCAAACTGGGTAAACAATATATGTACCTTAAGAGAGAGAGTATGAGTAAACAGACCTCGGGTTCTCCAATCATTTTATCAACTCAATCATAAAATCATGCAACACGACTTTTGTTTTCTTCTTTTTTGTTTTTGCTTTGTTTGATGAATGCTTAGAGTAGATCTTTAATTTTCATTTGGGGAATCCACTGACTTTTTTCAGTTTTTTTTACAAAGAAAAGCAAAAAATATTTTTTGTGAAAAGATTTATAAATGCTTATTTTTCTTTTTCACATGGTGACTCCATTGAAGGGATAAAACCCTACTTTCTCATAATTTTGTTGAGACTTGTTGTGTGTAGATGAGCTCATACGACATAGTAAAACTTTAAATGCTCATTATTTGGCTGCTCCGGTTCAGTACAAAATACATGGTTGATATATGCCACTGATAAGCCGTTATGGATGATGAAGATTATGGTGCTCTAGTTTCTAGTGTATATCCTACCATCGATTTCTTGAGCATCTCGGGCTTTCCTAACTTTGAACCATATCTCCAAGATGAAAGATATTCCCAGGCTCCAACTTTTTATGGACAGGGTGATTCAGCTGTCTGTCACATCATATTTGTTTTTGCATTTGTGACAAAACTCAACATACTTCATAGGGATAATGTGATGCGAATCTTTGCTTATTCTTTGAAAAATAGGACTTGGACATGGCTTTGTGGTCTTCCTGATAAATGCATTACCTCCCATGAAGACTTATGTGCTATGTTTTTTGAGAGGTGGCATGATGGTGAGGGAGATATGATGACGGTTGTAGAAAGGACCCTCACCTACCCAAATGAGCAGAAGGAGCCCATGACTTCCATTATAGATGAGGACACTCAGGATGATCCTATTGAAGAGCTTCACGAGGAACCCATGGTTGAACACATTGTTGAAGACTCTCCTCATGTCACCATAACTGAAAACATTGAAGATTTGAGATTTTCTCAAGATTGTTGCAATGCTAATATTTTTCCAGAAAACCCTCATGAGGAAACCATTACAGAAATCGACACTTATGAAGAAATTTATGATGTGTATGATGACACTCCTCAATGTTCATCACTTAGGGATGAAGTTTTGGGAGGATTAAATTCTTGTAATATCTTTGAAACCAAAAATTTGAAGGATGATTATTATGAACAGGAGGAGGGTAGTAATATCTTAGGATGTGATACCAACAAGGAAGACATGGATAGGCAGGAGCATGATGCCATTGATGAAGAGTCCCCCACATATGACATGGATGGGAGTGATGACTATTGGAATTTCATAGATAATCCAACTTGTGAAAATCTTATTGAGAACCCCATCCATTATATGTCCAGCAAGGGGAGTGTCTATTCAAAAATTTGTAGAAGTCCAATCTACGATACATCCGTAGAGGGGAGCATGGATCTAGATACTTGGGAAAATCTTAGTATGGAAGAGGAGCATTCAGAATTTCCACATGATCATTCAGAGTCATATCATGCAAAGCCGTACAAGGGTATCAGTAATGAAAACATTGAGAAGCAGTGTTGTGAAAAGTCAGATGTGATGTAGTCAGTGGAATATCAGTCTCAACCATCTTCTTCACATGTAGAGGTTCCTTATGATTTGGAGCAGCTTGGTTCTTATACAATGAGTCATCATTCGGTAAGCCTTGATGATCAGTATGATGATATAGTCAGTTTGCCTCATCATGCTGATTGGTATATCCGTCCTATCAAGTCATGGATAGAGGTGGCCTGCATGAACACATACCAGTTTGGGAAGAACTTTAATGACTTTATTCATGCCTATGATTTCCCATCCATCTCAACAATTCCGAATCATCACGCAGGTTTGCATTTTCTGAATAAAGTATCCTTACTTTGGCTGGTAACCAAAGACAACGAAATTTCTTTTTTTATGTTAATAAAATGCTTAGGTGGTTACATTGGATTTCTGATTACACTTAACCCTTTTTATATCATGCTTAGAGTAGGAAAATAAGCTCCTTGAAAAAGAGCATTTACTTTCCACATTTTTGTTTTGTACTTGGCCATAATAAAACATTTTTTTTTCATTAGTTAGTTACATTTATTTTGTTTAAATAAATCAACTTAATGGTTCATTTGGTTTTTATGTAAAGCTTGTGCTACTGAGGTTTTCTTGTCAAGTTGAGATCTTTTTACAGGGTGTATAAACCAGAGATTCTAGTGTTTTCGTATTCTCTCCTTTCCCTATGACTAGATCGAGCACACGTCCCACAGTTGGAGCCAGAATGTTACCACCTAAGTTGTACTTAGTGGTTTTTTATCAAGTGAGCCTGGTGAATCGGACAAAGATTTTTTGTTTGGACTTCAGAAGACCTTCAGAAGTGCTTCTAGGAAGTGCTTGTTGTACTGTATCACATGTTCATATCCCCTTGGGGGAGTTGTAATAAATGTTCTAGCATGATAGTGTCTGTAAAAGACTCGGTCTCTTAGACTTTATTTGTCAATCTGATCAGCCCAAGGTGTTTTTTCCCTTGGTTATTATTGGTTGTTGATTAAATGATTGATAATTTTTGAGTTTTTCACTCAATACCTCCAAAGTTGGGGTGGTCGTCTTGGCATTTAGGCCTATTGAGGTTATTAGAGTCTATGTGTCAATGTATAAACATGCTAGGCATCATGGTCGAATCATATGAACATGTCTAAGTCCCCCTAGGTTTTTAATTTTTTTAATTTTTTTTAAGTTTTTAAAATTTTAATTTTTCCAAAACTTAGGCTATTTTTTAATAGTTTAATTGAAAAAATTGGTTTTGTAATAAAGGTGGGCTCAGAAATCATATTCAGTCATGTAGGTGCTCATTTTCAAGCTAAGAGCACCCAGTAAACCTATAGACCCACTATTTCCTAGTTTTGAGTGATTTTCCATCACTCAGGTCAGAAAGCCCCAAAAAATCAATTATTGATTATTTTAATTAATAAATTGATGAATAATGGAGCAAATCCAAAATCCTAGATCATTGGATTCTCAACCGATTTGATTGAAATCAGTCTCATCGGCACCAGATTGATTTGATCTGACAAATCCTTGATTGAAGGAGGTGATCTGGGTGGATCCAGATTTGAACTTCAACTTCCTTTATGGGGAATTGCGCCCTCTCTCTCTCCTCCACATGTGTGGGCTCTTCTAGGAGCTCTGTGGTTGATGATTCACTCAACAGGTCGATGTGTCAGCTCAATCAGACCCCGATTGACATTCAGACTCAGTAGAAGCTCAGTTCAGCTTCATAGCAGGCATTGATGGACTCTCCTTCAGCTGCAGTGGTCTATCTCCTTGGGATTTGCGCCCCCTTTGGGCTGGGGTTTGAATTTTGTGTATAAATAAAGCATGGCTGCCTCCTTTCCGAGTTAGTAAGAGTTGGATTGAGGAGCTATTGCTGTTGTAATACTGTTTAATATCTTTTGCTATTGGAATAAAGTGAATCTTTGGAGGCAAGATGGTGTCATGTCATTGTATGTGTGGATGAGCTTTTCCATGTTTTACTGAGGTAATCTGTATCTATGTTCATAATTTGCTGATTGTTTGTGGATTCATTGCTAAGATTGATAATAAGTTTATTATAATCTCGATAGGAAAGGATTTTGTTAATAAGTTTATTGGCCATCTCTTTCCTTTTTGATGCATGTTTAGAGATCTAGATTCAACATGTTTTATAAGTTTATATGCATGTTATTTTGAAATCTCTATGTATGTATTAACCGGATCTCATAAGTATTTTGGCAAGTCTTTGGATTCGGTTGTAGGTTCCTAGCTTGGAGAGGATGTTGATCTAGTTTGCTTATTCACTCTCTCCAAAACCATTCAAAGACATAGTCCCTCGACATTCCACCGAAAAGCTCCACGGTTGATTTTCAAGGCTTCCAGCAACAAATGCTCTTCTTTTCCTCTTCCTCCTTCAATTTTTTCTAAAATTAGTCTGGTTACTTGTTTGCAGCTTTAAAATTGTTTAGATATATCAATTTCAGAGTTTATTTTACATAGATCTTGTTGCCTTAAAGCTCATAAACTAGATCTCATTCCTAAAGGAAAATTTACAAACATTCTAGATCTAGTTTTAGTGAAAATTGTCATTTTTCAAGGCTATGAAAGTAGATCTAAAGCTTGTTGAATCCATGGTTGTTTACTTAGAATCTAAAAAGTTATATTCAACAATTTAAGTGCTTCATATTGGCTGCCCCCAAAGCAGGCCAAGATCCCTTGCTTTCCTTGGTTCCTTTTCCGCTTCTTTAAAAACTAGTTTTAACTTAGAATTTTTGGGTAAAAAGTTTGTTCATCCAAAAGTAAAGTACTTTTGGGCATGTTTAACTATGATAAGCTTGCTGGTTTTTAGCAGGTGTAACAGAAAAGAGGAGGAGGCGCTGTCCGGAAATCATTTTTGGACCATTCGAAACCCCCTAGGGGGTCTCTGTCTTCCAAAATTTCAAATTTTTGCAATTTGTAAACCTTTGGTCTCATTCCATATAAGGACCAGGTGGATTAATTTCAGTTTGCTAATATTGTAATTGCTGCTAATAAAAAGAAAAATCTGTTCAAATTTCGAGCCTATTCACCATCCCCCCTGGGGGGATCCGCATCCGTTTCACTTTTTTGCATTTTCCCCTTTTTTCTGTTCTAGTTTAGTATTGACATGCAAGATTGTATACTTTGATAATATTTTGCATTATTCCATATTTTTAATTCAAAAGTAATCATACTACTTACCCCACGACTTTTCGATTGACCCGCAAGGGGGAGGAGATGCGTGGTAGGACTAATTAGAAAATTGGTGTAGTGTATCTCTAATTCCATTTTCATTAATTGTTTTAATAATCATAATAAAATCAACCCCTCCTTGATTCCCTGATTGAGGTCCACTTGGACCGAAAGAGGTTCCTGGAGGGTTTTCTTTTTAATAAGAACACCTATTTTAAAATTTACTAAAAATAACAAAGACTTCAGTGTGTATGCTCTGTACTTGGCTGCGGTTCGTCCGATCAATCAAGTTGCATCAAAAGCACTTGAGTGACTAGATTAATTAGTCTTCACCTCCCAAATTGACAAACCATCAAGCGAAAATCCAACGCCTTGAACGAACTGTAAACGGTGGCAAAATAGCCAAGGGAGTGGGAACAACTAGAAAGTGACCTCGAGGCGCCGATCTCTGTCACACCCTGACAGGTGCATTATGAACAATAGTCTTCGAGACTCCGTTCCAGCCCACAAACACCTTGCGGGTAGCTGTGAAAGTTCACTTTTGAACATACTCCAATTACCCCTCGAGTATATCTGGAGTCCCCTTTTCGCCTAATTTAATTCATTCACATTCCACATTAATTTAAAATCTACCAAGAGACATTTGCAAAACATTCTTTCAAGCGCATGCAAGCAAATTATTATCTCTGTTGACTCCATTTAAGGCACTGGTGATTTATTTGATCAATTCTTTCGATTATATATTGAGTGTCATTATTGTGCTTATCTGCTTTAAATCTTGCATCTTGTTATCTTTTGTTTCCACTGGTTAATTTCAAAACTCCTAAACAACTTAATCAATATAACACCATCACACTAAGTAATTAGCCTTAGTAATTTTAATAGGGTCTACCCCCCTTGGCTTTGTTAGGAGTTAGTCTGAATGGAGGAGTCAAGAACAAGGTGACAGCCTTGACTCGAGACTTGCCCCCAAGGACACACCGAGTGGCTTGAAGATTTCTACCACGTAACCCAGGTGTGTGAAAGGCGGCAACACTTTTTGGCGCCCTTGCCGAGGAGAAATCTTTTTATTCCCGTAACACGAGTTTTGTTTTCTTCTTTTTTGTTTTTGCTTTGTTTGATAAATGCTTAGAGTAGATCTTTAATTTTCATCTGGCGACTCCACTGAATTTTTTCAGTTTTTTTTACAAAGAAAAGCAAAAAATAATTTTTGTGAAAAGATTTATAAATGCTTATTTTTCGTTTTCACATGGTCATTCCATTGAAGGGATAAAACCCTACTTTCTCATAATTTTGTTGAGACTTGTTGTGTGTAGATGAGCTCATACGACATAGTAAAACTTTAAATGCTCATTATTTGGCTGCTCCGGTTCAGTATAAAATACATGGTTGATATATGCCACTGATAAGCCATTATGGATGATGAAGATTGTGGTGCTCTAGTTTCTAGTGTATATCCTGCCATCGATTTCTCGGGTATCCCGAGCTTTCCTAACTATGAACCATATCTCTAGGATGAAAGATATTCCCAGGCTCCAACTTTTTATGGAGTGGGTGATTCAGCTGTCTGTCACATCATATTTGCTTTTGCATTTGTGACAAAACTCAACATACTTCATAGGGATAATGTGATGCGAATCTTTGCTCATTCTTTGAAAAATAGGGCTTGGACATGGCTTTGTGGTCTTCCTGATAAATGCATTACCTCCCATGAAGACTTATGTGCTATGTTTTTTGAGAGGTGGCATGATGGTGAGGGAGATATGATGAAGGTTGTAGAAAGGAGCCTCACCTACCTAAATGAGCAGAAGGAGCCCATGACTTCCATTATAGATGAGGACACTCAGGATGATCCTATTGAAGAGCTTCATGAGGAACCCATGGTTGAACACATTGTTGAAGACTCTCCTCATGTCGCCATAACTGAAAACATTGAAGATTTGAGATTTTCTCAAGATTGTTGCAATGCTAATATTTTTACAGAAAGCCCTCATGAGGAAACCATTACAGAAATCGACACTTATGAAGAAATTTATGATGTGTATGATGACACTCCTCTATGTTCATCACTTAGAGATGAAGTTTTGAGAGGATTAACTTCTTGTAATATCTTTGAAACCAAAACTTTGAAGGATGATTATTATGAACAGGAGGAGGGTAGTAATATCTTAGGATGTGATACCAACAAGGAAGACATGGATAGGCAGGAGCATGATGCCTTGGATGAAGAATCCCCCACATATGACATGGATGGGAGTGATGACTTATGGAATTTCATAGATAATCCAACTTGTGAAAATCTTATTGAGAACCCCATCCATTATATGTCTAGCAAGGGGAGTGTCTATTCAAAAATTTGTAGAAGTCCAATATACGATACATCCGTAGAGGGGAGCATGGATCTAGATACCTGGGAAAATCTTAGTATGGAAGAGGAGCATTCAGAATTTTCACGTGATCATTCAGAGTCATATCATGCAGAGCCGCACAAGGGTATCAGTAATGAAGACATTGAGAAGCAGTGTTGTGAAAGGTCAGATGTGATGCAGTCAGTGGAATATCAATCTCAGCCATCTTGTTCACATGTAGAGGTTCCTTATGGTTTGGAGCAGCTTGGTGCTTATACAATGAGTCATCATTCGGTAAGCCTTGATGATCAGTATGATGATATAGTCAGTCTGCCTCATCATGCTGATTGGTATATCAGTCCTATCCAGTCATGGATAGAAGCAGCCTGCATGAGCACATACTAGTTTGGGAAGAACTTTAATGACTTTATTCATGCCTATGATTTCCCATCCATCCCACCCATTCCGAATCATCACGCAGGTTTGCATTTTCTGAATAAAGTATCCTTACTTTGGCTGGTAACTAAAGACAAGGAATTTTTTTTTTATGTTAATAAAATGCTTAGGTGGTTACATTGGATTTCCGATTACACTTAACCCTTTTTATATCATGCTTGGAGTAGGAAAATCAGCTCCATGAAAAAGAGCATTTACTTTTTTCATTTTTGTTTTGTACTTAGCCATAATAAAACATTTTTTTATTATTAGTTAGTTACATTTATTTTGTTTAAATAAATCAGCTTAATGGTTTATTTGGTTTTTATGTAAAGCTTGTGCTACAGAGGTTTTCTTGTCAAGTTGAGATGTTTTTACAGGGTGTATAAACCAGAGATTTTGGTGTTCTCGTATTCTCTCCTTTCCCTATGAACAGATCGAGCACATGTACCGCAGTTGGAGCTAGAATGTTACCACCTAAGTTGTACTTAGTGGGTTTTTATCAAGTGAGCTTGGTGAACCGGACAAAGATTTTTTTCTCGTACTTCAGAAGACCTTTAGAAGTGCTTCTGGGAAGTGCTTGTTATACTATATCACATGTTCATATCCCCTTGGGGGAGTTGTAATAAATGTTCTAGCATGATAGTGTCTGTAAAAGACTCAGTCTCTTAGACTTTATTTGTCAATCCGATCAACCCAGGGTGTTTTTTCCCCTGGTTATTATTGGTTGTTGAATAAACGACTGATAATTTCTGAGTTTTTCACTCAATACCTCCAAAGTTGGGGTGGTCGTCTTGGCATTTAGGGCTATTGAGGTTATTAGAGTCTATGTGTCAATCTATAAACATGCTAGGCATCATGGTTGAGTCATATGAACATGTCTAAGTCCCCTTAGGTTTTTAATTTTTTTAATTTTTTTTTTAGTTTTTTAAATTTTAATTTTTCCAAAACTTAGGCTATTTTTTAATAATTTAATTGGAAAAATTGGTTTTGTAATAAAGGTGGGCTCGGAAGTCAGATTCAGTCATGTAGGCGCTCATTTTCAAGCTAAGAGCACCTAGTAAACCTATAGACCCACTATTTCCTAGTTTTGAGTGATTTTCCATCACTCAGGTCAGAAAGCCCCAAAAAATCAATTATTGATTATTTTAATTAATAAATTTATGAATAATGGAGCAAATCCAAAATCCTAGATCAATGGAATCTCAACCGATTTGATTGAAACCAACCTCATCGGCACCAGATTGACTGGATATGACAAATCCTTGATTGAAGGAGGTGATCTGGGTGGATCCAGAGTTGAACTTTAGCTTCCTTTATGGGGAATTGTGCCCTCTCTCTCTCCTCCACACGTGTGGGCTCTTCTGGGAGTTCTGTGGTTGATGATTCACTCAGCAGGTTGATGTGTCAGCTCAATCATCCCCTCGATTGACATTCAGACTCAGTAGAAGCTCAGTTCAGCTTCATATCAGGCATTGTTGGACTCCTTCAGCTGCAGTGGTCTATCTCCTTGGGATTTGCGCCCCCTTTGGGCTGGGGTTTCAATTTTGTTTATAAATAAAGCATGGCTGCCTCCTTTCCGAGTTAGGAAGAGTTGGATTAAGGAGCTATTGCTGTTGTAATACTGTGTAATATCTTTTGCTATTGGAATAAAGTGAAGCTTTGGTGGCAAGATGGTGTCATGTCATTGTATGTGTGGATGAGCATTGCCATGTTTTACTGAGGTAACCTGTATCTATGTTCATAATTTGCTGATTGGTTGTGGATTCATTACTAAGATTGATAATAAGTTTATTATAATCTCGATAGGAAATGATTTTGTTAATAAGTTTATTGGCCATGTCTTTCCTTTTTGATGCATGTTTAGAGATCTAGATTCAGCATGTTTTATAAGTTTATATGCATGTTATTCTGAAATCTCTATGGATGTATTAACCGGATCTTAGAAGTATTTCGGCAAGTCTTTGGATTCATTTGCAGGTTCCTAGCTTGGAGAGGATGCTGATCTAGTTTGCTTCTTCACTCTCTCCAAAACCATTCAAAGGCATAGTCCCTCGACATTCCACCGAAAAGCTCCACGGTTGATCTCCAAGGCTTCCAGCAACAAATGCTCTTCTTTTCCTCTTCCTCCAAATTTTTCTAAAATCAGTCCGGCTACTTGTTTGCAGCTTTAAAATTGTTTAGATCTATCAATTTCAGAGTTTATTTTACATAGATCTTGCTGCGTTAAATCTCATAAACTAGATCTCATTCCTAAAAGGAAATTTACAAACATTCTAGATCTAGTTTTAGTGAAAATTGTCATTTTTCAAGGCTATGAAAGTAGATCTAAAGCTTGTTGAATGCATGGTTGTTTCCTTCGAATCTAAAAAGTTATATTCAACAATTTAAGTGCTTCATATTGGCTGCCCCCAAAGCAGGCCAAGATCTCAAGGAAAGCTTGCTTTCCTTTGTTCCTTTTCTGCTTCTTTAAAAACTAGTTTTAACTTAGAATTTTTGGGTAAAAAGTTTGTTCATCGTACTTTTGGGTACATTTAACTGTGATAAGCTTGCTGGTTTTTAGCAGGTGTAACAGAAAAGAGGAGGAGGCGCTGTCCGAAAAGCATTTTTGGATCATTTGAAACCCCCCAAGGTGTCTCCGTCTTCCAAAATTTCAAATTTTTGCAATTTGTAAACCTTTGGTCTCATTCCATATAAGGACCAGGTGGATTAATTTCAGTTTGCTGATATTGTAATTGCTGCTAATAAAAAGAAAAATATTTTCGAATTTCGAGCGTATTCACCAACCCCCCTGGGGGGGTCCGTGTCTGTTTCACTTTTTTGCATTTTTCCCTGTTTTTTGTTCTAGTTTATTATTGACATGCAGGATTGTATAATTTGATAATATTTTGCATTATTCCATATTTTTAATTGAAAAGTAATCATACTGCTTACCCCACGACTTCCCGGTTGACCCGCAAGGGGGAAGAGATGCGTGGTAGGACTAATTAGAAAATCCGTGTTGTGTATCTCTGATTCCATTTTCATTAATTGTTTTAATAATCATAATAAAATCAACCCCTCCTTGATTCCCCGATTGAGGTCCACTTGGAACAAAAGAGGTTCCTGGAAGGTTTTCTTTTTAATAAGAACACCTCTTTTAAAATTTACTAAAAATTACAAAGACTCCAGTGTGTATGCTCTGTACTTGGCTGCGGTTCGTCCAATCAGTCAAGCTGCATCAAAAGCACTTGAGTGACTAGATTAATTAGTCTTCACCTCCCAAATTGACAAACCATCAGGCGAAAATCCAATGCCTCGAACGAACTGTAAACGGTGGCAAAATACCCAAAGGAGTGGGAACAACTGGAAAGTGACCTCGAGGCGCCGATCTCTGTCACACCTTGACGGGTGCGTTATGAACAATAGTCTCCAAGACTCCGTTCCAGCCCACAAACACCTTGCGGGTAGCCGTGAAAGTTCACTTTTGGACATACTCCAAGTACCCCTCGGGTATATCTGGAGTCCCCTTTTTGCCTAACTTAATTCGTTCACATTCCACATTAATTTAAAATCTACCAAGAGACATTTGCAAAACATTCTTTCAAGCGCATGCAAGCACATTATTTTCTCTGTTGACTCCTTTTAAGGCACTGGTGATTTATTTGATCAATTCTTTCGATTATATATTGAGTGTCATTACTATGCTTATCTGCTTTAAATCTTGCATCTTGTTATCTTTTGTTTCCATTGGTTAATTTCAAAACTCCTAAACAACTCAATCAATATAACACCATCACACTACGTAATTAGACTTAGTAATTTAATAGGGTCTACCCCCCTTGGCTTTGTTAGGAGTTAGCTTGAACGGAGGAGTCAAGAACAAGGTGACAACCTTGACTCGAGACTTGCCCCCAAGGACACACCGAGTGGCTTGAAGATTTCTTCCACGTAACCCAGGTGTGTGAAAGGCGGCAATAGGTACTAGGGAGCTCGTCAAGGGGTGGCCAGTCCCTTGAGAAGTAACTTAGCAATAACCGATCATGAGGGAGGACATCATTATGTTCCATTCTTTAACGAATGGCTTTCAGCCCTAGGTTGAGTTTCAGTCTCACACTAGAGCATGTTGATCAACCTAGGACCCTAACCGAGTCCTCCATTCTCTCAGAGAATAGTTCTCAGTACTTACTACTAAGTTGAGTTTCAGTCTCACACTGAAAGTTGATCAACTACCTACAGGACTTTCTTGGACATCGCGTCCCTGGTTCTAGACCATAATATGTCTCTGCCTCTATCTGCAGGATCTACTTGGACATTGCGTTTCTGGTCCTAGACCAGAATACCCTAGAGGCACATAGGGTCCCTAGCCACATGCTAGGGTCTTTGCCATGGCATCAACCTACTTGGTCTTAGACCAAGAATCCCAGGAGACTACTGGGGGCCCTAGGGTACCTTCTAGGGTCTTATTCTTCCCTAGTCAACGGACTAGGGTACCATCCTCTTAAGAATGGGTCTCGTAGCTACGCTAACTTTAACACTACCTCTCAGCAAGAGGGACATTCTCAGCACATCGATAACATAGTGCACCCTTACATGGTGATAACTCATCTCAATGTCTATCAACCTGTCATCAAATACATGGTTTCTTGGACCTTCAAACAACTCTTCATCTCAGCACGAAGCATAAGCTCATAAATCCTCTTAGAAGTTATAGTAGACATACTTTGATAACTGAGAATCACTTTCCACATATCATGTTGCCAAACTTGTTGTTTGACAGACTCATAATGGGAGTAAACTAAATCAGTGACAAAGCTGTTACTGGAGCAACCTTGAAGCTTTTCATTAGGCTTCTCAAAGAGATCTGATGTAGGATTCTTGGCCTTCTCTCTTTGGTTCTCTAAGTGAGAAGTCTTATAGGCTTCCATCTCCGAGTCACTAGAGAACTGACGAGAGATCACTTTTTCATTTTCTGCAACCCCACTTAAGTGAGGACCAGGGAGTATAAATTGCTCCCTCTTGATCTCTGAATCTTGACTGGGGTATAGAGTTTTAACAGCCTGTCTTGGGACCTTGTAGAGGTCACCTACATGAACTCTAATCATAATGGATGAGCTTATACTTCTACCTTTAGACCATACAAAAACGTTTCCTTTTAAGAAAGTTATAGAGTACCCCTTGTCTTCTAAAACAGTCACTGAAATAACATTTTTCTTTAAACTAGGAACATATAAAATTTCCTCAACATTAATCAACATACCTGAATCAACCTGTATATTGGTTGAACCAACCCCTTTAATTTCAAAGGTACTTCCATCTCCAGGTTCCACTTTCTTGTGAAACTGCTTGGCCTTAATAGTTGCCAGGGTCTTTTTGAATCCTGTCATATGCTCGGTGGCTCCACTATCAATCCACCAGGAATCTGATTGGTTGGAGATGGAACTTGAAAGTGCGGAAGTCAAGTAATATTCTTTTCCTTGATCTAGATTCGTGGTCTTAACACTTGACTTATTTTTTCAAGGCTGTTCTTCTTCTGTAGCAACTAAAACATGATGTTTCCTTCTATGCGAATTTTTGTTAGATGGTTTTTTACACTCCCATGCATAATGACCACTCTTACCACAGTTATAACACTTAAGCCTTGATACCACAGTTATAACACTTAAGCCTTGATTTAAAAGAATACTTACCTCGAGGTTCTTTACTGTTGTCCTTGTTTGGTGAGGGATTCTTTCCTTTCTTTCTTTTGACGACTAGAGCTTGATTTTTTTCTGGTCGGGGCACAGATCTGCTTTGGATTCTTCTTTCTTTATCTAAACAATCATGCCACAACCTTTCAAAGTTGGGCTGAATCCCTCTTCCATTTACTGAAGCCAAGAATGTCTCCCAAGTTGTAGGAAGGCCATCGAACACTGTTTGCACAAGATCATCGTCTTCTACCTTATCTCCAATGGCCAGGAGTTGATCTCTTATCTGAGCGATCCTGGAAAAGAAAGTTGCAACAGTCACGTCTTTCTCCATCTTAAGTGATCTGAGTTGCTTCTTCAAGGCTCTTCTTTGAGTAGGAGCTTTCTTCTCATAGAGGTTAGCCAGAGTATCGAAGCTTTCTTTGGTTGTCCTTAATACTGTTATCACATACATAGTAGCCGGGCTACCATATTCTATTTTTCAGATTCAATACATTTTTTCAGCCAGATCTCTTACATATGAGATGCTGAGATGAGCAGTTTTGATGGATCATTATGTTATCAGTGGACTATAGTATTCTCCCATGTCGGGACTGAGCCTCAGGACACTTAGATTCGAGGACTAATGTAGTCATTTAGTCATTTGCAGAGCACTTAGTGATGCCCAGTTTGTATCAATGTTTCTCATTGGACAGATGATGGTTTAGATGGATATATTTGCATGGTTATGATTTTGTTTATATTATATGGTGTTATGGTTATCATTGCTCTTATACTCATTTTTGTGACTTGTATTAGTATTTAGTGTCATGATCTGGCAGTCATATAAATATGTGGACTTGGATGTATCTTTATTATGTATTGACGTCCCTACTCAGACTTGGAAGTTCTTGATCTATACTCATTGGTTTTACCCTCCTCAAGGATGTTACCGACTAGGCTGCACCTAGTTGGACTTTCAGTGAGCCGCCAATGATGAACAAGATACTTGTTCATATTCAGAGTTCAGAAGTCCTTTCAGGCCTCCATGACCGTTTTATTTTTTGTAACACATGTTCATACCCCCTTGGGGAAATTGTAAAAAACGTCCTAGCATTTAAATTTTTATAAGAGGCTCAGCTTCCTGGACTTAAGAATCAAGTTGACTAGCCCAGAGTGTTTTTTCCTTTGGTTATTATTGGTTGTTGAACAAACGACTAATAATTTCTGAGTTTTTCACTCACACCTCCAAAGCTGGGGTAGTCATTTTGGTGTTTTGGCCTAGGGAGGTTATTAGAGCCTAATTGTCAGTGTTTTTCACCATGTTAGGCATTCAAATTGAGTCGTATGGACATGTACTAGGTCCCTGTAGAGTTTCGTCAATTTCCGCAAAAAATAATTTTTTTCCATTTTTAAGCCATTTTTTAATGGTTTAATTAAAAAACTTCAGTTTGTAATAAAAGTCAGATACAAAGGCCGTTTCTAACATGGGGACACTCGTTTTCACACCCGGAGCGTCCACTTTACTCTTGGGACCACTTTCTACATTAGTTGGGCAGCCGGAGCACGCCGTGAGGCATTATTGGGCTAAAAATGCATTAAAATGGCATTTTAATGCTAAATCTGGACAAATTGACACTATGGTCAAAAGTTGAAAAGTCAAAAATATTAAAATATTAATGGATGAGGTGACATGGCATGGGTCCCTCATAAGCATCCGACCTTTTCAATTGTTAAAAAGAAAACTTTGGTTAAAGTTTAAGGGGATTAGTATGTTTTTAAATATGGATGGTGACGTCAATTTTTTAAAGGAATCATAGGCATATATGAGTTGGCGCTAGCATGTAGCATGAGGGTGTGGACCCCTTCATATCCATGTCATAATATTACTTTGGATTAAGCTTGAAATACCATGCGATTACCTTGAAGTAACTTGGCATGAGGTGGGTAATCACGCTAGCTTGAATGGAGGTTGCGCTAGCCAATAGTGGACCCCTTTCTTTCTTTGTTTTTAAAACTTTGGGGAAATCAATTACGCATCTATCATACACTAGATCGCAAGCGAATATTTTATTGGTGACTCCCTCACGTGTGAAATAGCTGTATTTTTGCATGAGGAAGTAAAGATTGCGAATTGGTGAAGCTTGTGATTTGGTTGGTATGTGTTGGAGGTTTATGATTCGTTGAGGGAGTTTGGTGAGAAAGGTGTCAATCACCTCCTTTGTTCAACTCGACTTCACTCAGCTAAACTTTGACTTCATCTTCAGTATTGATGAGGGCCCCCCTGGGTCTCTCTTTTCCTATTTAAGCAGGTCACCTCTCTATTGTTCAACATCAAAAGGTGGAACCTCTGCTTGTAATATTGTAATAGTTTTCTTGAGTATTGTGAATAAAAGGCTTTGGAGGCAATTTTTGTGTGGGATCTATGGATGTTTGGATAGAGTTTACTCTACATTAGTGAGGTAACCTGTATTTGTTTTCATGCTTGTATATGTTTGGGATTAACTTGCTTTCAGAAGGAAATGGTATTTTTGTAAAGATAAAAGGTAATTCTTGTTAGGTTACTCTTTTATTGCAAGTCGAGGAAGACTATTTGATATATGTATGATTTCATGCTTGGATCTACATTGTTGTTGTAGTCTCTTTCGGTTTACACAGGTATTTTTAATCCCCATTGCTAGTGTTGATAATCTTTTGTAGGAAGCTAAAGCTGGAGTATTGATGAGCGAATGTGCTCTACCTTTCCTTCAGTAAAATTGGAAAATAAGCTTTGTCCCTCTGATCTCACCAAGGAGGCTTTTTCTGTCCTTTATTTCTTGCTCTACTCTGGGTTCTTTAACTTTTGATCCACAAAATTCTTAAAATTTTCTTTTGGTTTCAAACGTTTCCATATTAGATCTAGCATCTAAAGTCATATCAAAGGTAGATCTGATGTCTAAAAGTTTCTATTTCTAGTCTGTTTCAAAGATACATTTAAAACTCTAGATCTAGTTACTTTTCCCCTTTTTTGCAAGTTTAAAAAATTTTGAAAATTAAAAAAGCTTGTTGAAAGAGTTTTTCTGCATTTTAAAGTTTGATCTGGCATTTTTGTGCTTGAGATTTGCTTGCCATTCTTCTCAAGAGGCAAGCAAAGATCCTAAGAAGGCAAGCTTTCTAGCTTGCCTCACTTAGTTGTTTCCGTCCTTTTTGTAATCAGTTGTTACTTAGATTTTTTTGTAATTTTTTGCATGTTGTCCAAAGACACTTCCAAAGTGTTTTTGGGCATCTTTCACTGACATATGCTTGCTGGTTTTTAGTAGGCCCATCAAAAAAGAGAAGGAAACTCTGCCTGAAAATAGTTTTTTCAAACATTCGGAGCTCCCAGGAATCTTTCCCCGTAGCTGGGCTTTTTTTTTCTTTGCATGTTGTAAGCCTTTGGATCCCAGATAACAAGGACCAAAGAGCATATCTGCTGAAGCATTGTAACCAATTAATAAAAACAAGTTTGACTAGGTTCGGTAGAGCCCGATCCCCATCCCCCTTGGGAGATTTGTGTTGGTGTCATTTTTCTGTTTTCTTATATGCTGTTAGCGTAGTTGTTTTTCTTTATCATTTCATGCTTTGTTTGAGTTTTGCAAAAGTAACCTGAATACTTACCCACTGCGCTATACTGAAGTACCATAAGGGAAAAGATTTGAGCAGTGTAATAATTAAAAAACAAAAAAAACAATTTTGTTATGCACTGTTAAGTTAAAATAAACCACCTCGCTTTCCTGAGTACAGGTTCGTGGATAAGGGCTTGCCCGAGTACTGAATCTGGAAAGAGACTCTTGGGTTTTATCTTTTTTTCTAAATCATAAAACTTGTTCTAAAACTTTAAAAATAAACCAAGACTCCTTCCTCGTATGCTCTACACCGCTGCAGCTTGTTTGATCAGTTAGCTGTATCAGAAAGGGATACGAGTTACTAGATCTAATAGGAAAATCCACACAAGTAATTTTCTCGAGAACTCGGGAGGTTGCAAAGGGTAATCACTACAGAGTCAAGGGGCTACTCTAAGCAGGTCAATCCTCGCCCCATTGGACATGGTATAACCGCTTTAGCACTTAGTTCGAAGGGACTTGACTTGTTAGGACAAACCCACAATTTACCCATTCCTTAATCAATTCATTTAATAAATTTAAAATTTACCAACCAAGACACTGCAATACTTTCATTGAGACTACACTAGCAACCCAAATTTGCAAGCACTCTTTTCATTTCGGCACTGGTCTATTTTGTTCTTTTTGCATAAGTTAATCTCGCAATGTGTCATTGAACCTTGTGTATCTAATTTGAGTAAAGTGTTGCTAAGGTTAATCTTGTTGGCAGTAATTGGTAATTTTTTAATTCCATCCATTCCATATTAAAACTCCTAGAATTAATTATTTCTCTCGTAGAGTAAAAACCCTAGATTTTACTTTTCATTAGGGTCCACCCCCTTGGCTTCGCTAGGAGTTGGCCTAGATGGAGGAGCTGAGTATCAGGTGACATCACTTGGCTCGAGCTTGCCCCCAAGGTCGCACCCAGTGGCTTGAAGATTTCTGCCACGTTACCCGAGGTGCGAATTAGGCGGCAACAAGGGAGAATAGAGGTAGTCATTCCCACTATCTTTTGGTTTGCTAGTGTTGGTTTCATTTTTCACTATCTCCACCCATCCATTACCTTCCAGTTATGTTTTAACCCAACCTACTGCTTGACTTATGGCATGGAGGACCTTTTTCCCCGCTAGAGCCTTTGTTGGACAAACCTCCCGGATTTTTGTTTGTGTCCCGGCTTTGAGTTACCTAGAATGTGTTTGCTTACCTGAAACAAGTAGCGCTGCCATCAATACAATGTATCTGGAAATGAAATGAATATCTTGCAAAAAGCCCATTCATGAGAAGTAGTGTTTTTCAACATACATGAATGAAAGGCTAGCCTAATGAAATTGGTTCTGAAAGAATATTGTAATGAAATATCTTAAACATTCATGAAAATACGTGAATGCAAAAGCCTAAAATAATAAAAGTCTGCATAAAAATGTGTTGACACTGAGAGGGGGGGTGAATCAGTGTGAAACAATTTTTACAACTTTTTCAATTAGCTACCTGTTCATCATTCCATTACTTTACCATAATCATTTCATAAACATCATTCACATAACATAAGCATTTCATTCATAAAGCACCATAACACAGAAGAACACCACACTATATAAATTTGTAATCTTTTTATATTATTTGGGTCCGGCTACAACCGTTAGGCGAAATCAGCACCTACTGATACATAGAGCACCTACTCTGAATCCAGGACCCTGCCTGGTTTTCTTAGAACCTGCTAAGAAGGGTTTGAGGTATCCTAACCTCAAGAGCAAGTCAAGCTTGCATTTACAATTAAGGTTCACTATCTGACATCTCTGTCACATCATCAACACTGCTCATCACATCAACTCTGCTGTATTTACAACTGCTGGCCATCTACTGCTGCAAATTATCCTCTGGTCAGTACTTCTTAATCTTTGGTCATCACTCTTCACTGCTGCTCTTAGATCTCTGGTCAATCTCTGCTGGTCATTTTCTGGAAACTACTTGGTCAATTTCTTCATCAATGTTAGTCATCATGTCTGCTGATCATCTGGTTGTCACTGCTGCTCAGTATCTCTGTTGGTCATCAATCTGTCCTTAACCTTGCCTTCAACACTGTGTAAATTCATAAGCACTGCCACATCATTCACTGAGCATTTATATCATCACACTTGCTGTTTATGAATATCATAGTTACTACTGCTGTAGATGTCAAGCTGTCATCATCATCAACATCTTCACTGGTTGCTTATCAAGCTGAAGATGCCATCCTTACTCATTCACAGTCAAGTATCTCACATTCACGTATATACTTTTCTCCAAGAGAGACTGTCAAGTCTTCTATGTACAATCAAGACACTCATGCATACACTACATCATTATCTCCATAATTATCATTTCACAAGTTGTCANGAAGTAGTTCAAATCATGCCAAAACTGGACTGAGATTGCTTGCAAACTTGGTCATCAATCTTGTCTAGCTGCTGCAACATTTAACTTCTGTACACAGAGTCTCTTCAACGTATGCCTGATGCATTACTCCTCTGGAACTTAGCAACTTTNTAGTTGCTGAGGAGAACCATGTCAATCCTGGTCTTGTTCATCTGGCTGCCTCAGTCAGGTTCACTCCTCCACACGACCTCATTCTTGGACTCAATTGGTCCAAT